>JACGCM010002032.1:0-118032 GCA_014058105.1 Kingdonia uniflora | reverse complement strand
TTATTCTTAACGACCCTAAGTGATTGTATTTACTCTTGAAAAAATAAAATTTTGTCGAATTTTTTAATCTCCATAAACTATGCTAAATGAATCCAAAGTAAATCCATGCAAATCAATTAATGGGTTTTTGAAATATGGAGTTTAGAAAATTCTATATTGCCCCACAAGCGACCCAAATGTGCTTGTATTTACACATGGAATTGAGCAATTGTCTTATATATCGGTTACAAAACTATTGCCTAAGAAAATACGTAAAATAGAAATGACATTCAAAACTCTAGAATAGGTCTGTGACTATCCTAGAGTCCATAAATACCAAATTGATCCCACAAACTGACTCAAATGTGCTGACTTTTATCCCTTATCGAACAAATCTGCTTGTATTACTCTTGAAAATAATCATTTTGTCTCATTTTTTAATCTCCATAATATTGGCAAAAAAATCCCTAAAATTAAAATCCACTTCAAAACTCCATTAATAGGTTTTGGGAATATATTGGGAGTAAAAAATACTAATATGTCCCCCAAGCGACCAAAGTGCTAGTATTACCCAGTAGAATTGAGCAATTTTGCCTTTATTATCGGTTTACAAAAATCTATTGATAAGAAAATACGTAAAATCTAATTCATGTCAAACTCTATGAATAGGTTCGGTGACTATGCGAGGTCCATTAAATATCACAAATTGATCCCAAAAAGTGACTCCAAATGTGCTAATTATTTACCCATGAACGGACCAAAGTGCTTGTATTTAAACAGAAAAATGATCATTTTTCGTCTCATTTCAAGGCTAAAAAAATACGTAAAATGGAAGTTCCTGTCAAACTCTATGAATTGGTTCTGTGATGATCCTAGGATCAATAAATACTTCAAATTGATCCCACAAAGGACTCAATGTGTAAATATTGTATCCCTAAACGACCCAAATGTGCTTGTATTGACTCTTGAAAATAATCATTTGGTCTATTTTTAATCTCCATAACTATTGAAAAATAAATCCCTAAAATTTAAAATTCCATGTCAACCTACAGTAATAGGTTTTGAGAATATAGGGAGTTAGAAAATATATCATATGGTCCACACAGCGACCAAATGTGCTTGTATTTACCCATGGAATGAGCAATTTTTCCTTTATTAGCGGTTGACAAAAACTATTGTAAGAAAATAGTAAATAGAAATTCCATGTCAATTCTATCAATGGTTCTGTGACTTCCTGAGTCATAAATACCCAAATTGATCCAACAAATGACCTATTGTTCTCACTTATTATCCCTTATTACGACCCAAATGGCATGTATTTACTCTTGAAAAATAAGCAATTGTCTCATGTTTTAATCTCCATAACTATTGCTAAATAAATCCTAAAATTAAAATTTCCAGGTCCAACTCAATAATAGGTTTTGGGGAAGATATTAGAGCTAAAAAATATCTAATATGTCCACACAAGCGACCCAAATGTGCTTGTACTACACATGGAATTGAGCAATTTGTCTATATTATCGGTTACAAAACTATTGCTAAAACAAAATGAGTAAAATAGAAATTCAGGTCAAACTCTATGAATTGGTATGTGACTATCCGAGAGTCCATAAATATCTCAAATTGATCCCACAAATAACACAAATGTGACACTTATTTATCCCGTAAACGACCTAATGTTCTGTATTTACTCTTGAAAATAATAATTTTGTCTCATTTTGTAATTATCCATAAGATTGCTAAATGAATCACTAAAATTAAAATTCCATGTCAAACCATTAACTAGGTTTTGTGAATATAGTGGAGTTAGAAAATATCTTAATATTGTCCCCACAAGCGACCCAAATGTGCTTGATTACACATGAATTGAGCAATTTGTTTTTATTATCGGGTACAAAAACTATTGCTAAGAATACGTAAAATAGAAATTCCATATCAAAACTCTGAATAGGTTCTGGACTAAGCCTAGAGTCCATAAATAACCAAAGTGACCCGCAAAAACTCAAATGTGCTCATAATTATCCCTTATACGACCCAAATCTGTTGTATTTACTCTTGAAAATAAGCAATTTGTCTCATTTTAATCTCCATACTATTGCTAAAAAAATCCCAAAAAATTAAAATTCATCTTCAAATCCATTAATGGTTTGTGACTATATTGTAGTAAAAAAATATCTAATATTATCCCCACAAACTCCAAAGTGCTGTATTACACTGGAATTGGACAAATTTTTGTGATATTAGAGGTTACAAAATTACTATTGTCTAAAAAAATACGCAAAATGGAAATTCTAGTTAAACTCTATGAATAGGTCTGTGACTATCCTAGAGTCCATAAGTATCACAAAGTGATCCCAAAAGTGACTCATAATGTGCTCTTTATGTCTCCCATGAACGAAACCAAATGTGCTTGCATTTACACATAAAAAGATCAATTGTCTCATTTCAAAGGCTAAAAAGCTATGCTCAAAAACTACGTAAAAGGGAAGGTCCATGTCAAACTCTATGAATAGGTTTGTGGGTATCCTAGAATCCATAAATATCACAGAGTGACCCATCAAAGTACTCAAATGTGCTAACTATTTATCCCTTAAACGACCCAAATATGCTTGTATTTTACTCTTTAAAAAAATCAATTTTGTCTCATTTTTTAATCTCCATAAACTATTGCAAAATAAATCCTAAAATTTCACAACATTCATGTCAAAACTAAATTAATAGTTTGGTGAATATATTGGAGTTAAAATATCTACTATTGTCCCCACAGCGCCCAAATGGGGTAGTATTTACCCAAGAATTAGCCAATTTTGCCTTATATTAACGGTTCAAAAAATATTGCTAAGGACAATAAGTAAAATAGAAAAGGTTCATGTCAAAATCAATAAATGGTTCTGTGACTATCCAGAGTCCATAAATACCCAAAATGTCCCACAAATTACTCAAATGTGCAACACTTATTTATCCCTTATCCGACCCACATCTGCTGGTATTAACTCTTGAAATATAATCAATTTTGTCTTATTTTTAATCTCCCATAAAAACTATGCTAAATAATCCTTAAATTAAAATTCCATTCAAACTCCATTAATAGGTTTTGGAAGATATTGGGAGAAATAAATATCTAATATAGTCCCAACAAAACAACCCAAATGTGCTGTTTTTACAAATGGAATTGGACAATTTTGTGTTATATTATCGGTGCTTACAAAACTATTGCTAAAAAATACGCCAAATGGGAAAATTAAGTTAAACACTCTGATAGGTTCTGTGACTACCTAGAGGCCATAAATATCTCAAATTGATTCCTAACGTGACTCAAATGTGCTCATTTATTATCCATGAACGCCCAAATGGCTTTTTTGTTATTTTTTTTACTTTCATAAAAATGATCAATTGTCTCATTTATAGGCTAAAAAAGTTATGCTAAAAAATACGTAAAATGGAAGTTCCAATGCAAAACTCTATGAAGAGGTCTCTGCGAGTATCCTAGACATAAATATCTCAAATTGATCTCACAAATGACTCAAATGTGCCTAACTTATTTTCCCTTAAACGACCCAAATGTGCTTGTATTCACTTGAAATTAATGCAATTTTATTCATTTTTTTAATATCC
This sequence comes from Kingdonia uniflora, assembly GCA_014058105.1. NCBI lineage: Eukaryota > Viridiplantae > Streptophyta > Magnoliopsida > Ranunculales > Circaeasteraceae > Kingdonia > Kingdonia uniflora. The sequence goes on along the minus strand of JACGCM010002032.1, from coordinate 114,438 downwards.
ATAACTATTGCCAAAATAAATACCCTAAATAAAAATCCATTCAAACTCAATAATAGGTTTTGTGAATAATTGGTAGTTAGAAAAGATTAATATTGTCAAACAAAGGACCCAAATGTGCTTGTATTTACCAATGGAATGACAATTTTGCCTATATTATCGGTTACAAAACTTGCTAAGAAAATACGTAAAATAGAAATTCCATGTCAACTTTATGAATAGGTTCTGTGACTATCCTAGAGTCCCATAAATACCCAAATGACCCCACAAATGACTCAATGTTCTCACTATTTATCCCTTATACGACCCAATGTGCTTGTATTTACTCTTGAAAATAATCAATTTTATCTCATTTTATAATCTCCATAACTATTGCTAAATAATCCCTAAAATTAAAATTCCACGTCAAACTCAATTAATAGGTTTTGTGAATATATTGGAGTTAAAAAATATCTAATATTGTCCCCACAAGCGACCCAAATGTGCTTGTATTTACACATGGAATTGAGCAATTTTGTCTTATATTATAGGTTACAAAACTATTGCTAAGAAAATACGTAAAATGGAAATTCCATGTCAAACTCTATGAATTGGTTCTGTGACTATCCTAGAGTCCATAAATATCTCAAATTGATCCCACAAATGACTCAAATGTGCTCACTTATTTATCCCTTAACGACCCAAATGTGCTTGTATTTACTCTTGAAAATAATCAATTTTGTCACATTTTTTAATCTCCATAACTATTGCTAAATAAATCCCTAAAATTAAATTCCACGTCAAACCCAATTAATAGGTTTTGTGAATATATTGGAGTTAAAAAATATCTAATATTGTCCCCACAAGCGACCCAAATGTGCTTGTATTTACACATGGAATTGAGCAATTTTTTCTTATATTATCGGTTACAAAACTATTGCTAAGAAAATACGTAAAATGGAAATTCTATGTCAAACTCTATGAATAGGTTCTGTGACTATCCTAGAGTCCATAAATACCCAAATTGATCCCACAAATGACTCAAATGTGCTCACTTATTTATCCCTTATACGACCCAAATCTGCTTGTATTTACTCTTGAAAATAATCAATTTTGTCTCATTTTTTAATCTCCATAACTATTGCTAAAAAAATCCCTAAAATTAAAATTCCACTTCAAACTCCATTAATAGGTTTTGTGAATATATTGGAGTAAAAAAATATCTAATATTGTCCCCACAAACCACCCAAATGTGCTTGTATTTACACATGGAATTGGACAATTTTGTCTTATATTATAGGTTACAAAACTATTGCTAAGAAAATACGTAAAATGGAAATTCTAAGTTAAACTCTATGAATAGGTTCTGTGACTATCCTAGAGTCCATAAATATCATAATTGATCCCAAAAGTGACTCAAATGTGCTCATTTATTTATCCCATGAACGACCCAAATGTGCTTGTATTTACTCAAAAAAATGATCAATTTTTTCTCATTTCATTGGCTAAAAAGCTATTGCTAAAAAAATACGTAAAATGGAAGTTCCATGTCAAACTCTGTGAATAGGTTCTGTGAGTATCCTAGAATCCATAAATATCTCAAATTGATCCCAAAAGTGACTCAAATGTGCTCATTTATTTATCCCATGAACGACCCAAATGTGCTTGTATTTACTCATAAAAATGATCAATTTTTTCTCATTTCATAGGCTAAAAAGCTATTGCTAAAAAAATACGTAAAATGGAAGTTCCATGTCAAACTCTATGAATAGGTTCTGTGAGTATCCTAGAATCCATAAATATCTCAAATTGATCCCACAAATGACTCAAATGTGCTAACTTATTTATCCCTTAAATGACCTAAATGTGCTTGTATTTACTCATGAAAATGATCAATTTTGTCTCATTTTATAGGCTCCATAACTATTGCTAAATAAATCCCTTAAATTAAAATTCCACATGAAACTCAATCTGTAGGTTCAGTTAATATAGTGGAGTCTAAAAATATCACCTATTGACCCCATAAACGACCCAAATGTGTTTGTATTAACACATGGAATTGAGCAATTTTGTCTTATTAAAAGGCTAAAAATTATTGCTAAAAAAATGCGTAAAATGGAAATTCCACGTCAAACTTTATGAATAGGTTTTCTGACTATCCTAGAGTCCAAAGATATATCCAATTGATCCCGCAAATGACTCAAATGTGCTAACTTATTTATCCCTTAAACGACTCAAATGTGCTTGCATATACTCATGAAAATAATCAATTTTGTCTCATTTTATAGGCTCCATAACTATTGCTAAAAAAATCCCAAAAATTAAAATTCGGCATCGAACTCCATCTATAGGTTCAGTTAATATAGTGGAGTCCCAAAATATCTTCTATTGACACCACAAACGACCCAAATGTGTTTGTATTTACACATGGAATTGAGAAATTTTGTTTTAAATTATAGGTTACCAAACAATTGGTAAGAAAATACGTAAAATGGAAATTCCATGTCAAACTAAATGAATTGGTTTTGTGACTATCCTAGAGTCCATAAATATCTTAAATTGATCCCATAAATGACTCAAATGTGCTCATTTATTTATCCCTTAAACGACCCAAATGTGCTTGTATTTACTCTTGAAAATAATCAATTTTGTCTCATTTTTTAATCTCCATAACTATTGCTAAATAAATCCCTAAAATTAAACTTCCACGTCAAACAATATTAATAGGTTTTGTGAATATATTGGAGTTAAAAAATATCTACTATTGCCCCGCAAATGACCCAAATGTGCTTGTATTTACACATAGAATTGAGCAATTTTGTAGGCTCCATAACTATTGCTTAAAAAATCCCTAAAATTTAAATTCTACATCAAACTCTATCTGTAGGTACAGTTAATATAGTGGTGTCTAAAAATATCACCTATTGACCCCATAAACGACCCAAATGTGCTTGTATTAACACATGGAATTGTGCAATTTTGTCTTATTTAAAGACTAAAAAATAATTGCTAAAAAAATACGTAAAATGGAAATTCCACGTCAAACTCTATTAATAGGTTCTGTGACTATCCTAGAGTCCATAAATATCCCAAAATGATCCCACAAATGACTCAAATGTGCTCAATTATTTATCCCTTAAACGACCCAAATGTACTTGTATTTACTCATGAAAATAATCAATTTTGTCACATTTTATAGATTCCATAACTATTGCTAAAAAAATACGTAAAATAGAAATTCCACGTCAAACTCTATGAATAGGTTCTGTGACTATCCTAGAGTCCATAAATATCTCAAATTGATCCCACAAATGACTCAAATGTGCTAACTTATTTTTCCCTTAAACGACCCAAATGTGCTTGCATATACTCACGAAAATGATCAATTTTGTCTCATTTTATAGGCTCCATAACAATTGCTAAAAAAACCCCAAAAAATCAAAATTCCACATCAAACTCTATCTGTAGGTTCCGTTAATATAGTGGAGTCTATAAATAACACCTATTGACCCCATAAATGACCCCAATGTGCTTGTATTAACACATGGAATTGAGCAATTTGGTCTTATTTGAAGGTTAAAAAATCATTTCTAAAAAAATACTTAAAATAGAAATTCCACGTCAAACTCTATGAATAGGTTCTGTGACTATCCTAGAGTCCATAAATATCTCAAATTGATCACACAAATGACTTTAATGTGCTAACTTATTTATCCCTTAAACGACCCAAATGTGCTTGCATATACTCATGAAAATGATCAATTTTGTCTCATTTTATAGGCTCCATAACTATTGCTAAAAAAATCCCTAAAATTAAAATTCCACATCAAACTCTATCTGTAGGTTCAGTTAATATAGTGGAGTCTAAAAATATCACCTATTGACCCCATAAACGACCCAAATGTGCTTGTATTAACACATGGAATTGAGCAATTTGGTCTTATTTAAAGGCTAAAAAATTATTGCTAAAAAATACGTAAAATAGAAATTCCACGTCAAACTCTATGAATAGGTTCTGTGACTATCCTAGAGTCCATAAATATCTCAAATTGATCCCACAAATGACTCAAATGTGCTCAATTATTTATCCCTTAAACGACCCAAATGTGCTTGTATTTACTCATGAAAATGATCAATTTTGTCACATTTTATAGGCACCATAATTATTGCTAAAAAAATCCCAAAAATTAAAATTCGGCATCGAACTCCATCTATAGGTTCAGTTAATACAGTGGAGTCCCAAAATATCTACTGTTGACATTACAAACGACCCAAATGTGTTTGTATTTACACATGTAATTGAGAAATTATGTTTTAAATTATAGGTTACCAAACAATTGCTAAGAAAATACGTAAAATGAAAATTCCTTGTCAAACTCTATGAATTGGTTCTGTGACTATCCCAGAGTCCGCAAATATCTTAAATTGATCACACAAATGACTCAAATGCACTAACTTATTTATCCCTTAAACGACCCAAATGTGCTTGCATATACTCATGAAAATGATCAATTTTGTCTCATTTTTAAGGCTCCATAACTATTGCTAAAAAAATCCCTAAAATTAAAATTCCATATCAAACTCTATCTGTAGGTTCAGTTAATATAGTGGAGTCTAAAAATATCACCTATTGACCCCATAAACGATCCAAATGTTCTTGTATTAAAACATGGAATTGAGCAATTTGGTTTTATTTAAAGGCTAAAAAATTATTGCTATAAAAATAAGTAAAATGGAAATTCCACGTGAAACTCTATGAATAGGTTCTGTGACTATCTGAGAGTCCATAAATATCTCAAATTGATCCCACAAATGACTCAAATGTGCTCAATTATTTATCCCTTAAACGACAAAATTGTGTTTGTATTTACTCATGAAAATGAACAATTTTGTCTCATTTTATAGGCTCCATAACTATTGCTAAAATAATCCCAAAAATTAAAATTCGGCATCGAACTCCATCTATAGGCTCAGTTAATATAGTGGAGTCCCAAAATATCTTATTTTGACATTACAAACGACCCAAATGTGTTTGAATTTACACATGTAATTGTGGAAAAAAAAATTATAGGTTACCAAACAATTTCTAAGAAAATACGTAAAATGGAAATTCCATGTCAAACTCTATGAATTGGTTATGTGACTATCCTAGAGTTCATAACTATCTCAAATTGATCCCACAAATGACTCAAATGTGCTCACTTATTTATCCCTTAAACGACCCAAATGTGGTTGTATTTATTCATGAAAATAATCAATTTTGTCTAATTTTATAAGCTCCATAACTATTGCTAAAAAAATCCCTAAAATTAAAATTCCACTTCAAACTCCATTATTTGGTTTTGAGAATATATTGAAGTAAAAAAATATCTAATATTGTCCCCACAAACCACCTAAATGTGCTTGTATTTACACATGGAATTCGACAATTATGTCTTATATTATAGGCTTCCAAACTATTGCTAAGAAAATACGTAAAATGGAAATTCTAAGTTAAACTCTATGAATTGGTTCTGTGACTATCCTAGAGTCCATTAATATTACAAATTGATCCCAAAAGTTACTCAAATGTGCCCATTTATTTATCCCATGAACGACCCAAATGTGCTTATATTTACTCATAAAAATGATCAATTTTGTCTCATTTTATAGGCTCCATAACTATTGCTAAAAAAATCCCTAAAATTTAAATTCTATATCAAACTCTATCTGTAGGTACAGTTAATATAGTGGAGTCTAAAAATATCACTTATTGACCCCATAAACGACCCAAATGTGCTTGTATTAACACATGGAATTGAGCAATTTTGTCTTATTTAAAGGCAAAAAAATTATTGCTAAAAAAATGCGTAAAATGGAAATTCCACGTGAGACTCTATGAATAGGTTTTGTGACTATCCTAGAGTCCATAAATATCTCAAATTGATCCCACAAATGACTCAAATGTGCTAACTTATTTTTCCCTTAAACGACCCAAATGTGCTTGCATATACTCACGAAAATGATCAATTTTGTCTCATTTTATAGGCTCCATAACTATTGCTAAAAAAATCCCAAAAAATAAAATTCGGCATCGAACTCCATCTATAGGTTCAGTTAATATAGTGGAGTCCAAAATATCTTCTATTGACATTACAAACGACCCAAATGTGTTTGTATTTACACATGGAATTGAGAAATTTTGTTTTAAATTATAGGTTACCAAACAATTGCTAAGAAAATACGTAAAATGGAAATTCCATGTCAAACTCTATGAATTGGTTCTGTGACTATCCTAGAGTCCATAAATATCTCAAATTGATCCCACAAATGACTCAAATGTGCTCACTTATTTATCCCATAAATGACCCAAATGTGCTTGTATTTACTCTTGAAAATAATCAATTTTGTCTCATTTTTTAATCTCCATAACTATTGCTAAATAAATCCCTAAAATTAAAATTCCACGTCAAACTCAATTAATAGGTTTTGTGAATATATTGGAGTTAAAAAATATCTAATATTATCCCCACAAGCGACCCAAATGTGCTTGTATTTACACATGGAATTGAGCAATTTTGCCTTATATTATAGGTTACCAAACTATTGCTAAGAAAATACGTAAAATGGAAATTCCATGTTAAACTCTATGAATAGGTTTTGTGACTATTCTAGAGTCCATAAATATCACAAATTGATCCCCAAAGTGATTCAAATGTGCTCATTTATTTATCCCATGAACGACCCAAATGTGCTTGTATTTACTCATGAAAATGATAAGTTTTGTCTTATTTTATAGGCTCCATAACTACTGCTAAAAAAATTCCTTAAATAAAAATTCTACATCAAACTCTATCTATAGGTTCAGTTAATATAGTAGAGTAAAAAAATATCTCCTATTGATCCCATAAACCACCCAAATGTGCTTGTATTTACACATGGAATTGAGCTGTTTGGTCTAATTTATAGGCTAAATAACTATTGCTAATAAAATAAATAAAAGGGAAATTCCATGCCAAACTCTATGAAGATGTTCTGTGACTATCCTAGAGTCTATAAATATCTCAAATTGATCCCACAAATGAATCAAATGTGCTAACTAATTTATCCCTTAAACGACCCAAATGTTCTTGTATTTACTCATGAAAATGAACAATTTTGTCGCATTTTTTAGGCTCCATAACTATTGCTAAAAAAATCCCTAAAGTTAAAATTCCACATCAAACTCTATCTGTAGGTTCAGTTAATATAGTGGAGTCCAAAAATATCTCCAATTGACCCCATAAATGTCGAAAACGTACTTGTATTTACACATGGAATTGAGCAATTTGGTCTTATTTATAGGCTAAAAAAATTTGCTATAAAAATACGTAAAATGGAAATTCCAAATGAAACTCTATGAATAGGTTCTGTGACTATCCTAGAGTCCATAAATTTCTCAAATTAATCCCACAATCGACTCAAATGTGCTCACTTATTTATCCCATAGACGACCCAAATGTGCTTGTATTTACTCATGAAAATAATCAATTTTGTCTCATTTTATAAGCTCCATAACTATTGCTAAATAAATCCCTAAAATTAAAATTCTACGTAAAACTCCATTAATAGGTTGTGTGAATATAATAGAGTAAAAAAATATCTACTATTGTCCCCCGAAACGAACCAAATGTGATTGTATTTAATTGAGCGATTTGTCTTATATTATAGGTTATCAAACTATTGCTAAGAAAATACGAAGAATTGAAATTCCATGTCAATCTCTATGAATAAGTTCTGTGACTATCCAAGAGTCCATAAATATCTCAAATTGATCCCACAAATGACACAAATGTGCTCACTTATTTATCTCTTTAACAACCCAAATGTGCTTGTATTTACACATGAAAATGATAAGTTTTGTCCCATTTTATAGGCTCTATAACTATTGCTAAAAAAATACCTAAAATAAAAATTACACATCAAACTCTATCTTTAGGTTCAGTTAATATACTGGAGTCCAAAAATTTCTCTGATGGATCCCAGAAACGACCCAAATGTGTATGTATTTACACATGGAATTGTGCAGTTTGGTCTTATTTATAGGCTAAAAAACTATTTCTAAAAAAATACGCAAAATTGAAATTCCATGTTAAACTCTATGAATAGGTTATGTTATTATCCTAGAGTCCATAAATATCACAAATTGTTCCCACATATGACTCAAATGTGCTCACTTATTTGTCCCTTGAACGACCCAAATGTGCTTGTATTTACTCATGAAAATGATAAGTTTTGTCTCATTTTATAGGCTCTATAACTACTGTTAAAAAAATCCCTAAAATAAAAATTCTACATCAAACTCTATCTATAGGTTCAGTTAATATAGTAGACTGAAAAAATATCTTCTATTGATCCCATAAACCACCTAAATGTGCTTGTATTTACACATGGAATTGAGCTGTTTGGTCTATTTTATAGGCTAATTAACTATTGCTAATAAAATAAATAAAAGGGAAATTCCATGCCAAACTCTATGAAGGGATCTGTGACTATCCTAGAGTCCATAAATATCTCAAATTGATCCCACAATTGACTCAAATGTGCTAACTTATTTATCCCTTAAACGACCCAAATGTGCTTGTATTTACTCATGAAAATGAACAATTTTGTCGCATTTTATAGGCTCCATAACTATTGCTAAAAAAATCCCTAAAGTTAAAATTCCACATCAAACTCTATCTTTAGGTTCAGTTAATATAGTGGAGTCCAAAAATATCTCCAATTGACCCCATAAATGACGAAAATGTACTTGTATTTACACAAGGAATTGAGCAATTTGGTCTTATTTATTGGCTAAAAAACTTTTGCTAAAAAAATACGTAAAATGGAAATTCCACATCAAACTCTATGAATAGGTTCTGTGACAATCCTAGAGTCCATAAATATCTCAAATTAATCCCACAATCGACTCAATTGCGCTCACTTATTTAACCCTTGAACGACACATATGTGCTTGTATTAACTCTTGAAAATAATAAATTTGTCTCATTTTATAAGCACCATAACTATTGCTAAAAAAATCTCTAAAATTAAAATTCCACGTCAAACTCCATTAATAGGTTCTGTGAATATATTGGAGTTAAAAAATATCTACTATTGTCCCCACAAACGACCCAAATGTGCTTGTATTTACACATGGAATTGAGCAATTTTGTCTTATATTATAGGTTACCAAACTATTTCTTAGAAAATACGTAAAATGGAAATTCCATGTTAAACTCCTTGAATTGGTTCTGTGACTATCCTAGAGTCCATAAATATCTCAAATTAATCCCAAAAATGAGTCAAATATGCTAACTTCTTTATCCCTTGAACGACCCAAATGTGCTTGTATTTAGTCATGAAAATGTTCTCTTTTGTCTCATTTTATAGGCTCCATAACTATTGATAAAAATATCCCTAAAATTAAAATTTCACATCGAACTCTATCTATAGGTTCTGTTAATATAGTGGAGTCCAAAAGTATCTCTTATTGACCCCATAAACGACATAAATGTACTTTTATTGAAACTTGGAATTGAGCAATTTAGTCTTATTTATAGGCAAAAAAACTATTGCTAAAAAAATACGTAAAATGAAAAATTCCATGTCAAACTCTATGAATAGGTTCTGTGACTATCCAAGAGTCCATAAATATCTCAAATTAATCCCACAAATGACTCAAATGTACTCACTTATTTATCTCTTAAATGACCCAAATGTGCTTGTATTTACTCATGAAAATATTCAATTTTGTCCCATTTTATAAGCTCCATAACTATATCTAAAAAATCCCTAAAATTCAAAATTCCACGTCAAACTCTATTAATAGGATCTGTGAATATATTGGAGTCAAAAAATATCTACTATTGTCCACACAAACGACCTAAATGAGCGTGTATTTACACATGGAATTGAGCAATTTGTCTTATATTATAGGTTATCAAACTATTGCTAAGAAAATACGTAAAATGGAAATTCCATTTCAAATTCTATGAATATGTTCTGTGACTATCCTAGAGTCCATAAATATCTCAAATTGATCCCACAAATGACTCAAATGTGCTCACTTATTTATCTCTTTAACGACCCAAATGTGCTTGTATTTGCACATGAAAATGATCAGTTTTGTCCCATTTTATAGGCTCCATAACTATTGCTAAAAAAATCTCTAAAATTAAAATTCCACATCAAACTCTATCTGTAGGTTCAGTTAATATAGTGGAGTCCAAAAATATCTCTTATTGACTCCATAAACGACAAAAATGTGCTTGTATTGACAAATGGAATTGGGCAATTTTACGAATAGGTTCTGTGACAATCCTAGAGTCCATAAATATCTCAAATTAATCCCACAAATGACTCAAATGTGCTCAATTATTTATCCCTTAGACGACCCAAATGTGCTTGTATTTACTCATTAAAATAATCAATTTTGTCTCATTATATAACCACCATAACTATTGCTAAAAAAATCCCTAAAATTAAAATTCTACTTCAAACTCTATTAATAGGTTCTGTGAATATATTGGAGTCAAAAAATATCTACTATAGTCCCCATAAACGACCCAAATGTGCTTGTATTTACGCATGGAATTGGGCAATTTTGTCTTATATTATAGGTTACCAAACTATTGCTAAAAAAATACGTAAAATGGAAATTCCATGTTAAACTCGATGAATTGGTTTTGTGACTATCCTAGAGTCCATAAATATCTCAAATTGATCCCACAAATGACTCAAATGTGCTAACTTATTTATCCCTTAAACGACCCAAATGTACTTGTATTTACTCATGAAAATGAACAATTTTGTCGCATTTTATAGGCTCCATAACTATTGCTAAAATAATCCCTAAAGTTAAAATTCCACATCAAACTCTATCTGTAGGTTAAGTTAATATAGTGGAGTCCAAAAATATCTCCAATTGACCCCATAAATGTCGAAAATGTACTTGTATTTACACATGGAATTGAGCAGTTTTGTCTTATTTATAGGCTAAAAAACTTTTGCTAAAAAAATACGTAAAATGGAAATTCCACGTCAAATTCTATGAATAGGTTCTGTGACAATCCTAGAGTCCATAAATATCTCAAATTAATCCCACAATCGACTCAATTGCGCTCACTTAATTATCCCTTGAACTACACAAATGTGCTTGTATTAACTCTTGAAAATAATAAATTTTGTCTCATTTTATAAGCTCCATAACTATTGCAAAAAAAATCACTAAAATTAAATTTCCAAGTCAAACTCCATTAATAGGTTCTGTGAATATATTGGAGTTAAAAAATATCTACTATTGTCCCCACAAACGACCCAAATGTGCTTGTATTTACACATAGAATTGAGCAATTTTGTCTTATATTATAGGTTACCAAACTATTGCTTAGAAAATACGTAAAATGGAAATTCCATGTTAAACTCTTTGAATTGGTTCTGTGACTATCCTAGAGTTCATAAATATCTCAAATTAATCCCACAAATGACTCAAATATGCTCACTTCTTTATCCCTTGAACGACCCAAATGTGCTTGTATTTAGTCAAGAAAATGATCTGTTTTGTCTCATTTTATAGGCTCCATTACTATTGATAAAAAAATCCCTAAAATTAAAATTCCACATCAAACGCTATCTGTAGGTTCTGTTAATATAGTGGAGTCCAAAAATATCTCCTATTGACCCCATAAACGACCAAAATGTGCTTTTATTGAAACATGGAATTGAGCAAATTAGCCTTATTTATAGGCAAAAAAACTATTGCTAAAAAAGTATGTAAAATGTAAAATTCCACGTCAAACTCTATGAATAGGTTCTGTGACTATACTAGAGTCTATAAATATCTCAAATTGATCCCACAAATGACTCAAATGTGCTCACTTATTTATCCCATAGACGACCCAAATGTGCTTGTATTTACTCATGAAAATATTCAATTTTGTCCCATTTTATAAGCTCCATAACTATTGCTAAAAAAATTCCTAAAATTAAAATTCCACGTCAAACTCTATTAATAGGATCTGTGAATATATTGGAGTCATCAAATATCTACTATTGTCCACACAATCGACCCAAATGTGCGTGTATTTACACATGGAATTGAGCAATTTGTCTTATATTATAGGTTATCATACTATTGTTAAGAAAATACGTAAAATGGAAATTCCATTTCAAACTCTATGAATAGGTTCTGTGACTATCCTAGAGTTCATAAATATCTGAAATTGATCCCACAAATGACTCAAATGTGCTAACTTATTTATCCCTTAAACAACCCAAATGTGCTTGTATTTACTCATGAAAATAATCAATTTTGTCGCATTTTATAGGCTTCGTAACTATTGCTAAAAAAATCCCTAAAATTAAATTTTCACATCAAACTCTATCTGTAGGTTCAGTTAATATAGTGGAGTCTAAAAATATCACCTTTTGACCCCATAAATGACCTAAATACGCTTGTATTTACACTTGGAATTGAGCAATTTGGTCTTATTTAAAGGCTAAAAAATTATTTTTTAAAAATTACGTAAAATTGAAATTCCACGTCAAACTCTATGAATAGGTTCTGTGACTATCCTAGAGTCCATAAATATTTCAAATTGATCCCACAAATGACTCAAATGTGCTCACTTATTTATCCCATAGACGACCCAAATGTGCTTGTATTTACTCATGAAAATAATCAATTTTGTCTCATTTTATAAGCTCCATAACTATTGCTAAAAAAATCCCTAAAATTAAAATTCCACGTCAAACTCCATTAATAGGTTCTGTGAATATATTGGAGTAAAAAAATATCTACTATTGTCCCCACAAACGACCCAAATGTGCTTGTATTTACACATGGAATTGAGCAATTTTGTCTTATATTATAGGTTACCAAACTATTGCTAAGAAAATACGTAAAATGGAAATTCCATGTTAAACTCTATGAATAGGTTCTGTGACTATCCTAGAGTCCATAAATATCTCAAATTGATCCCACAAATGACTCAAATATGCTCACTTATTTATCCCTTAAACGACCCAAATGTGCTTGTATTTACTCATGAAAATGATCAATTTTGTCTTATTTTATAGGCTCCATAACTATTGCAAAAAAAATCTTTAAAATTAAAATTCCACATCAAACTCTATCTGTAGGTTCAGTTAATATAGTGGAGTCTAAAAATATCACATTTTGACCCCATAAACGACCCAAATGTGCTTGTATTTACACATGGAATTGAACAATTGGTCTTATTTAAAGGCTAAAAAATTATTTCTGTAATGATTTTCAGATGGAATTGAGCACTGGGATGTCCCTTGTATTTACACATGGAATTGAGCAATTTGGTCTCAATTCCATGTATTTACACATGGAATTGAGCACTGGGTTGTCCCTTATCTAAATTGGCTTGGATACATGCTTTTCAGATGAAGGCCATCCTGATTTTGCTGAAATTAGTAGTGACCGGCCATGGCTTACTGTATGCTTTGATGGCTGTGAAATAGGGTGTGGCGAAGAGTGGCGTGACCATTGGTTTTGGTGTCTGTAAATGGGCTGATGATATGGAGATGAAGAAGCTTTTCAAGATTCTATAATGAGGAGTGAGGGAGTTGGTGATGCATGTGTAATCTATATGATTGAGCCTGTAGTATACTTTTGTATGCACTTTGGGATGGACAGTGTTGTTATCTGTCCATTTCCTTTACAATTCCAAAATTCACTTTAACAGATCTCTCCAGCAATGAAAATCCATCTTGGCAGAAAAAGAAGGAACTTAAATGGTTGAACTACAATATGATTCCAGCTTTAGTACTTTGGATTAATACCAAGTTTTTGATGATTTATATTCTGATCTGTAAGATTGTGAATTGTTCTCTATAAATAATTCTCTTACGCCATTTTTCTTCTTCTTTCTAAAATGGCTTGGTTATAGAAACAAACATGTACACTCTATAGATGGTACATCCGCTGTGATTTAATTTTGATGTCATTAAATTTTTGGGACTAAGCTGAGGGCTAACCCTTAAACTCTTTTCTGGAGGGCCAGTTTGGAAGTGGAACCGTGTATGCCCGCAAACTAGAACCCTGTGTTTGTAATCAAACAATTACTTACAAATGGTTTTGAATCTGTTCTACTGCTCCTGTAAAATGGTTCAGAGTTTGCAGTCGAATATATGTTGGAGACATACAGTGGAAAAAACAATTCTTGCAGTAAACAGTTAGTCTAATTGGACTCCATTTATACAACTGTACTAGGAGATAATAAGATGTACATTTATGCTGGTTTCACAGGATCGATTCAAGTGAAAATAATGTCGACTAGAAATTAATACCATATGATGACTGCAAACCAGCTTTCATCGGATTCATTTAACAGAGTTGAGTACACATTTTATAATACACATCCTATCCATGTCAATATGGAATGTAAACAACAAAGCAAAAATACCCAACCAGTAGTACTTTCCTTCAAGACCTTGGAAGTATATTTCAATATTTGCTTATAAACATTCGCAAATGCCTCTAAAGAGTGCACGAGGGATCAAACATTTTTCTCTTGGAAAAATTTAGTTTACTCCAGTGTGATTCACCAAGTACTGCATAACTCCCACATCAAACATCCCAGGAGCATGCTCAATCTAACTGAATCTGTTGTACAACTTCAAGTGTCTGACAAAAATAAAGAAAAAAGTTTACTGCATCTCAGAATTTGTTCTGTCTAGGAAACATAATCCTCAAAACTAAGCTTGCCCAAAATAAAGGATCCCCATCACTCTTCAGAAAAATGAAACACTTTTAAATAAATGAAGTAGGGCCTCCTCCCCTGCAACTATTCCTTTCATACGCAGTGTTGAATTTTTCGACCAACTCGTTCATGCTACTGCAAAAAATTGATATACAAATATCAGGAAAAGAACATGTGCATGGAGAAGTAATTATAAAAATCTTTTAAATATCTTAGGAAAACATTATATCTATTGTCTGAAGTAAGACATTTACTTGGACCAACAGTGTGAAAAACAAGGAACGTGGATCCTAGTTGCTTAGTTTGGTCAAAATCGCAATCGCAAATGGGACGCCCACTTTAACTTGGCATGAAATAAAACAGCAAATGGAAAAGATAATGGCTGTCATTTTTCAACATTATAGATCATTACTTATTTAACAACTCATTTTGTACTTTGAGCAATTGGTGATCATGGCAAGGTAAGTGATCAGTACCGTGTCATTGTATTCCTGGAAAAAAAAAAGTTAATCATAAATTAGTTAATAGGTATATAGCATAAGAGACGTGTTTTAAAATAACTGAAGAGATTTCATAAGATAAAACATATGCTTTCAGACCATAAGGGCACAACGCCTGAAAAATACTCGCATACAAAGGAAGACTAACAATTGCTACCGATTCTCGTATTCTTGAAGATTGGATTGTTTGTGAGAGGTGTGGAACTGCATTTCCCACAATATTAGACGTGGAAGGAGACATGGCATGTTCACTCTGTAATGTAGAAGGCAATAGCTGAGCTTGAAGGCGCTTCATTGAAAAAACATGCAACTATGTGAAACAAGTTGTCCATCAAGAATTGAGATATCAGTTCAAGTTAGATACATAAAGTTCAAATGTTATTAAGATATTTTCTCACAACTCAAAGCATGTCCTTGAAAATATGATATGGATCTATAAGCCTGTCGATGCAACTTGGTACTGTACAGTGGGAAGAATCCTGTATTTCTCTAAAGCACACCATCGTAGTGTTTACAGGGACCATTCCTCTTCCAAATTATTTCAGATAGGGAGCCAATTTGATACTTCCGTTTTATTCATGGCATTACTGAGTGAGAACAAATCAGTACTTGCGTTACATTTGCTGCAAATATTCGAGTGTAAATACTTGCATAGAAGTGCGACTGAACAGTGCCAAATTTCGCAGAAGACCATAACATTGCAATGTCAAACCCACTAGGGAGGGGTCTTAATATTCCGAAAGTCCTCCAACAATTGTGCAAACTCATAAAGACTTCTCTCGTCAAACAATAAATAGCTTGACAGTAGACAAATTAACCTGATTTTAGAGGGAAATAAAAGCGTGAAAACTGAAAATTTACACATTTTAAAACTTACACAAAGTCATGTTGAAAAAAAAAAAATGTACATCCACTGTTTCATTGCATTAAATTATAATAAGATTATCTTCAATAAACTTTATACTCTATCAAAAACAAATTCATAGCATGCAAAGAAGACCTCCTGCCGTCGGTCTTGATATAATTGCCTAAAACCCATTGATCATATAAAGAGAGACCTGTCCAGTTTTACTATAGTTTGGAGAGAAGGAAGAGAAAAAACGAATTGTGCGGTAGACGTAAACATGGAAGAAGGGGAAGAAAACTGGGTGGTAGACATGAAAACAGAAGAAGAAATGTGGGTGTTGGATGTTAAAGAGAAACTCAGTAAAGTTGATACTATAATGAAGGCTGAGCCTACATGTTTTGGACGTGTGCAGGAAGATTTGGCATTTCCGGAACATCACAATTTTATCTAAACATGCCGAATGATTTGGCATTTCCAGAACTGTGGCAAATGATTTGGCTCTTCCGGAACATCCCAATTTTCACTTAACTTGCCAAATGATTTGGCATTTCGAGAACTGAATGAGACATTTCTCCAGACAATAATGCTGCCAATGCTTTTCGTTGCGTGAGATCCATTGAACATTGGATGTCACACATCAGAAGAAGTTGATCAAAACGTTTTTGCCTAACTAACTAAAGTTGATCAGAACATTGGATGTTACTAACCTCTGGTCCTCCCATATTAACTAACTAAAGTTCAGTTTTAAACCATATGCCGAACTGCTGATTTTCAGAGGAGCTTTTGGAACAGAAAGCGATAATCCAGTCAGCAGAGGAAGGCTTCCGAGGAACCCTTTTGACGTCAAGTTGCTCAACTCAGGTTACTTGAGGGCATGCCTCAGGAAAAGGAGGTTGGCTAGTTATATTGGATTTTACTTACAAGTTTTGAAGCCTCAACGTAGTATTTAGAGGTGCGTTATGATGACATTATGGTGTAGCAGCTAGAATTCAGATTGCAAAGTTGAAGTAGTCATTACTATCCGATAGAAACTGCATTTGTTTCGATGAGGTAGAATGAAGCATCATCTAAATATCCATAATTATGTATTCCGGCCTTTAATCTTGTATTGAATACTTTAAGCTTTTGTATAAGGCGAAAATGTAAGGTTATTTGAAACATGGTGGGTGACTCAGTTTGTAGAAAGCAACGAATTTCATGTTTTGTTGTAATTCATGAATCATACTTATCATTATGCCTTGCCTTGATGTCAATCAATATTTAGTGTTTCATCAACAATATTGATTGGCCATCTCTCTCACATAGCAATGTTAAAGTTCAACTAGTGTAAACTGCGCTGCGATTCTCTTTCGAAAATATGTTAAAGTTCATAAAACCAAGCTTTTCTTTGGATTACATGTTTGAAGTCTGATGTATATATGTGATTCAATAACGCTGTCGGAAATGCCCCCTTTAGAGTCACGTGTTCTACAAATGTTACTAAGGCCTGTCGAATTCCAAATTTTCACTGATACACAACCTTTCGAAATTAAAGCAGAATCCAGATGAAGCTCTGAAGTTGAGAAACTTGCAAAAGCTTGTTTTCAACTCCCTCAAGGAATTTGGTGTTGCTGACGTTGAAGCTGAATTCCAGGTTGATACCATTAGGTGGTTGTACCTCTCCACCTAGAGGGAGGTCGTGGGTTCGAAACCTCATGGGGTTGGAAACTCAGGGTTAGGGTTCCGGATCCCTATATAAAACCGGCTTGCCTTAAAATTCAGCTTGTTCTTTTGGTAGCAAAATGCTGATACCGATCTCCAGAAGAGGAATGTTCGCAGCTTTGTATTCGTCAATATTATTGAAGAAGGAATCCATCGATCCTTCATTCCATCGGCTGCCCACAGATCTAGATACTGTATTGTTTACTATCATGTCTGTTTTTCTGAAATTTTTGGTTCTAATGTCCGATTTTTAATTACTTTATAATGAAACCGATAAAGTCATGTATTAGTGGTTCTAATGTCCGATTTTTTGGTTCTAATTTCCTCATCACCAACTGCTTTGCCTTGAAATATTCCTAAGAAAATGTACTAAGTAATGCATAGGTCCATTCAATTACACTATTGATATGCTTCACACTTCAGTTTATGGATTTGATTTAGTAATTAAGAGGAATATGATGATCAAACACCTAAAGATCTCATACGGTTAAGGTCACTGCTGTTACTAGCCTTACTACTCACATCTTACAGAGCAGCTTCTCTTTCAATTAAAGCCATAAAGTCTTGCCCGCCTTTGTTGAATTGCACAATTGTCTACTTTAGAAAGAAAACGTAAGCACAATTGTCTTCTATCATCCAAAGAAACAAATATGTTTGGTCACCTGTCATTCTCATAACAAAATGTCTAGCCGGCCTTTGTTTTTTTTGTTTTTTTAAGCAAAGAGACTTAGCCGGCCTTCGGTTAAATTGCACAGTTGTTTACTAGCATTCTCATAATAATATCAGCAAGTTGTATCATTTTTTTCTTCATACAAACTTTACATTCTCTTTAGAGAGAAATTTGTACTCAGATCACACTATCCTCCTTGCAATCAGAAACCAATCAACTATGGCAGATGCACTTATTTCCGTTGTGGTGGAACAATTGGCCCCCTTCCTCCTTGACAAGCTCAAGAAGGAGGTCAAACTGGTATTGGGTGTTCCTGAAGCTGTTCAAGAGCTCCTTGATACATTTGACAAGATCCGTGATGTTCCCGACGATGTGGAAAAGCGACATGTGAAGAATTTTCTCCTTAATTTGGAGAAAAATGAAACTAAGAAGGTTCCTGAAAGTGCATGGTTAGAGAAGCTGAAGGACGTATCTTATGAAATGGAGGACGTGTTGGACGAATGGCACACAAAGATCCTGAAATCAGAAATTGCTCACACTGGCACGAAAAAGGTATGGTCATGCTTTTTATCTCCTTGCTCTTGTTTCAACAAGGCCACCTTGCACCATAAAATCGGTCGTAGGATACTAGAATTGAAGGGAAGACTTGATCTTCTCATAACTGAGGAAGAAAAATATAAATTCGAAGTAACTAAAAAAGACGATGAGCAGCAAGTACGTCTAGAAGAAGAGCGCAGGCACACCATCTCAAGGATCAAAGCATCAGAGGTATATGGTCGGGATCTGGAGAAAGAAAAACTAATAAGCATGTTATTGAGTGAGAGTAGTAGTCATGTTGAGTCAATTGTCCCTGTTGTCTCTATAGTAGGCATGGGGGGCATAGGAAAGACTACTCTCGCACAATACATTTTCAATGAGGACAAGGTGGTGAAACACTTTGAGAAGAAAATGTGGGTTTGTCTCTCAGAGCCTTTTGATTTTAAAAACTCGGTGGCAGTGTCCCATATCTTACAGAATGGGAGGATTGGCATAATCATTTATGCCAATCTCTTGAGAGAAAGCTATTTTTGCTTGTATTGGATGATGTGCAGACTAAGGATGGAGCAAGCTGGGACCAACTAAAGCTTGCCCTTGACAAAGGCAAGAAAGGTAGCAGAATAGTGGTTACAACACGCGATAATGTTGTTGCTATGACCGTAGGCACAACTGACAAGCATAAGCATAACCTAGAACAATTATCTGATGAAGACTGTTGGTTATTGTTTGAACATCTTGCCTTTGAGGGGAGGAGGGGAGAATCCAATTGCCAAAAGTTGAAAGATATTGGAAGAAAAATTTCAGATAGGTGTAAAGGAGTGCCACTCCATGCAAAGAGTTTAGGAAGTCTCATGCTCCGAAAAAGAAGCGTGGAAGATTGGGAGGATGTTTTGGCGAGTGACATATGGAAACTCCCTACTGCCGGCGAATTGGTATTGTCACCTTTGCTATTGAGTTACAATGTTTTGTCGTCACACCTAAAACGTTGTTTTACGTATTGTGCGGTCTTTCCAAAAGATGATGAAATAGATAAAGATCTCCTGATCAAGATGTGGATGGCGGAAGGTTGTATCCGGTCAAGTGGGAGGAGGGAGCTGGAAAGCATAGGTGCAGAGTACTTCGATGAATTGGTGATGCGCTCATTTTTCCAAGATCTAAAAATGGACATGGATGGCAATGTAAGGTACTGCAAGATGCACGACCTTATTCACGATTTTGCAACTTTTGTCTCTAACAATGAATGCTTGGTTACCGAAAGCAGCAAGATAAAGTTGAACGACATGAAAGCCCGGCATTTATCTGTAATGTTTTCTGCTGAGGATGAACGTCGAATTCCTGTTTCCATTTGGAATTTGAAGAGTTTACGAACATTACGGATGCAGTCAAGATTTGAGTTTGGCAATTTCTTAATCGATTGTCAAGATTTGAGTTTGTTGAGTGATTTAACAAGTCTTAGGACCCTTGATTTGAGCTGTAGAAGAACTAAAATTAGGAAATTGCCAAAAGAAATTGAGAAGTTAATACATCTAAGGTATCTCGACTTGTCATCTACGGGTGTAGAGGAACTACCTGAAGTAGTTACTAATCTTTGTAACTTGCAAACGTTGATACTTAATCATTCTTGCTATCTTCGTAGACTTCCCAATGGGATTGGGAAACTCGTCAGTTTGAGGCACCTTGAAGCTGAGAGTACAAAGTTGGAAGAATTACCTGAAACAGTCGGTAATCTATCTAATCTGCAAACACTGAAACTTAATAGTTGTGAAGTTCTTCGTAGACGTGCTGATGATATGGGGAAAATGGTTAGCTTGAGGCACCTTGAATTTATGAGATCTAGTCTTGAATGCTTACCTCGAGGGATTGGGAAACTCGTTAATTTAAGGCATCTTAAATTTGAAGGATGTTATAGTCTTCAATGCTTACCTCGAGGAATTGGGAAATTAAGAGATCTTGAAACGTTGAGCAACTTTATTGTGAGTGAAGAAGGAGCTGATATCGGAGAACTAAAAGATCTCAACAACCTCCATGGTAAGCTGGCAATATCAAATATAAAAGGTGTTGGGAAGGAGGCTAGTCATGAGGCAATATTGAAAGATAAAGAATACCTCCATCATCTCTCATTAGGATTCCGATCTACGAGATTCGATTTACTCGATGCATTGAATAATGATGATGATGAAGCAGTTCAGAGTGTCCTTGAATTTCTTGAACCACATCCCAACTTGGAGAAGTTGGAAGTGAATTACTACAATGGTTCTAAGTTCCCAAGTTGGATGGAGTTTCCGAATTGGGAAGGAAGATCAATTATGCTCCGTACACTAGAAATCAGATTCTGCAGAAACTTGAAGGTATTACCAGCTCTTGGAAGACTTGAATTTCTTGAAGACCTAAATCTATATCAATTAGATTCGGTTTCACAAATGGGCCTTGAAGTTTTAGGAGTCTTGAAGAATGGTGATAGTTCAGCGGCAGTAATAGCGTTCCCCAACTTAAAGAAGCTCTCAATTGATGAGATGAAACATTGGGAGGAGTGGGTGATAAAGACGACTGTAAATATCACTCTCATGCCTCTTCTTCAAACACTGAGACTTTATGAGTGCCCTATGCTGAA
Source organism: Kingdonia uniflora (assembly GCA_014058105.1). NCBI lineage: Eukaryota > Viridiplantae > Streptophyta > Magnoliopsida > Ranunculales > Circaeasteraceae > Kingdonia > Kingdonia uniflora. Next base: position 92,861 of record JACGCM010002032.1, on the reverse strand, counting down.
GTCATTGCCATGCCAAATCTTATCTTCTTCACTAAGGGAAATGACAATAGTGAGTTGTCCGCATTTGGAGGTCTCCTACCTTCCCCTGTTTCTGGAGGAGTTGACTTTAGGGAATGATGCAGGTTCTCTTTCGATATCATTACCCATACAAGATGGTCTCCACACCAACCTCAACTCTCTAAATATTTCGAATTCGCCGCATGCAACACTTCCACAAGGCTTATCACAACTCATGGCACTCCAAACTTTAAAAGTATCCAACTGCAATTCCTTAACGTGTATACCCGATGAATTACAGCATCTTAGCTCACTTAAGAGATTGCAGATTTATGAATGTCCTATCTTGGGACCATGTTGCCAGAAGGAAGTAGGAGAGTACTGGAACATCATATCTCACATCCCAAATATTTACATTGATAGAAAGAGGATCCAGTGAGAAATGTTTGCACACGCCAAAGATTCACAACTAGTCCAGTAAGGTAAGAAATTCAGCTTTGTTTCAGTTTAAACTTGATATTGTTTTTATGAAAATCATTATACTAAGCTTTGTTGTTATGTCTGGCAGAAATAACATCATTGAGTTTCACTATGAGAAAATAATCAAAGACTGAATATTTCAAAGTGTGGTTCGCTCTAGATACGAAGAAAAGGAAAGTTGGGTACTTTCTATTAGATGTTGTGACGTCTCTCCCGATTGTGTATGTTAATAATGTTTATGCTTATATTTGGGTAAGCTATTGTATTCGCTTACAATGTAACCATGAAAACAAATTATATACATTTGCTATAGGAACTTCATTTTTCACTCTGAGGCTATATGTTGTTGTGGTCAGAGTTTGTCATATTTGTTAATTGTTTTATTGTATACATTGCGCACAAATTTTAGTTTTTCCTAAAAGCCTATTTATTATTTAATAATAAAAACTCTGGCAGATGCATCCCTACCATGAATAATATTACTTTTCTATAGATGTCATATTTTTACTGACTTTAAGCCTACGTGGCTGGCTAGACTGGCTAATTAGCCAACGCGATGCGGATGTACTTACTCTTTATTCATTACGAGATGCCGCAGTCCGTATTTGGAGGTCTCCTACCTTGCCCCATTTTTGGAGGAGTTGACTTTATTGTCCAATGGAGATTCTCTTTCGATATCATTACCCATACAAAATGGTCTCCACACCAACCTCAACTCTCTAAATATTTCGTATTCGCCGCATGCAACACTTCCACAAGGCTTATCACAACTCAAGGCATGCCGCAGTCCGTATTTGGAGGTCTCCTACCTTGCCCCATTTTTGGAGGAGTTGACTTTATTGTCCAATGGAGATTCTCTTTCGATATCATTACCCATACAAAATGGTCTCCACACCAACCTCAACTCTCTAAATATTTCGTATTCGCCGCATGCAACACTTCCACAAGGCTTATCACAACTCAAGGCACTCCAAACTTTAAAAGTATCCAACTGCAATTCCTTAACGTGTATATCTTGGGACCATGTTGCCAGAAGGAAGTAGGAGAGGACTGGAACATCATATCTCACATCCCAAACATTTATATTTATTCATGGCGATAAGATTCAGTGAGACCATGTTCTCGACCTTTGAACTGCTATAGTTGTTGATCAGATATCTTCGAGATAGTTGTTGATCAGATATCTTCGAGATTTAAAGTTCGAGAACTATGAAGTTGCATGAAGTTTGCATGAAGTTCGAACTGCTATAGTTGTTGATCAGATATCTTCGAGATAGTTGTTGATCAGATATCTTCGAGATTTAAAGTTCGAGAACTATGAAGTTGCATGAAGTTCGAACTGCTATAGTTGTTGATCAGATATCTTCGAGATAGTTGTTGATCAGATATCTTCGAGATTTAAAGTTCGAGAACTATGAAGTTGTATGAAGTTCGACCTTTGAACTGCGCTATAGTACTTCGAGAACTAGGAAGTTTCAGTGGCCTTTGATAGGGTCTTGATCGAGAAGAATGTTTGCTACCATTGTTCCACCTGAAGACTATCTTCTTCAGGCGTGTGTTCGAGATCAGTGTTTGATGCTTGTAGACCGTATAATTTACATGTCGCAATGGACCTTCGACTAAGATCTTCAGGCTTGTGGTTGTCGATGTTGGGAGGTATAATTTACATGTCTGCAAACTCCCCCTCGAAGATTTAAACCCATTTTTTTTCATCCCGCCGCCGCCCAACATAGAGAATAAGAGATCTAGGTTATATCAAGGAAACAAATTACTCTTCCAAGCAATGTGGGATTAAAGAAGCCACATAGAGTTTTGGAGATATAAAACCCAACATATGCATTTACTATAGGAACTTCATTACAATAATTTACTGGACTGCAAGTCCATTTTGCGCTATTGCGATTCAAAACTTGAGAGCAAGTATTGTAATAAAGCCTTGCAACTGAACATAACGCTTGCACCATAAATACCATTGTTATTGAAAGCATGATATCTATAATCTTGTTAGTTGTAGGGATAAAAATGAAGTTACTTTCTGCAAACACCCATGAAATAATTTATGAACACTTACTAAGAATGTCATATTTACATGTCTACTCCCCCTCGGAGATTCCTTTTTGGGGCTTATTAGTTAGCATCATACTTTTACAAGTTATAATACAAATCTAAGACAAGAAAGAATACAGATGGATGAGCACTGTCAACAATTGCAGATGCAGCAAGACCTGCCCTCTCCCTTGGATCATTGCGATAGTAGTAGTACCACATCAACGGAAACACAAATATCAATAGAAATCTGCAAAGAGTAGGTGAAACGATGAGATGTGTACATGTACATAAGCATCCTTCTTTTTGTGAAACTCATAATAACACCTTTTTGGGAAGCACATACAACTTTAAAAAAAAAAAATTGGTGGGAAAAAATGGATGGTTTTTATTTAACCTTCTCATCATGGAGATCATTCTGACAAAGTAAAAAACAACTGGAGCATCATATCCCACATCCCAAACGTTCACATTAATTTAGAGAAGATCCAGTGAGAAACGCTTGCACTCTGCCGAAGATTCACAGCTGCTTTTGAAAGGTTAAAAACTGAACTCTGTTTCTGTTTAAACTTGATTTTGTGTCTCATGTTTTCTTAAAAACAATATACTTACCGTTGTTACCATTTTTGGCAGTAACGTCATCAGTGATCAAAAAATGAACCAAGATTTATCAGGTAAGCATTTCATGACTCTTTACTTACTAGGTCGAATAGAGAACAATCAATGCATTGTTATAATGGTTGGATTGAAATCAGATAATTGAGGGAAACAAAACTGAGTTGTATATTTATTTTAGCAGGGATGCAGGTTAAAAACAGTTTTTGAGCTCATTAAACCTTCATGAAAATGTTCATATTTCATGTATATAGCTCCGACAACGAACATTATTCTAAAAATAAATCCAGCAATTATTGAAGCACATCAAATAAAAATTACAAACCAAACCCAAATTAGTTGCTATGCCAACATTAATAATGGAAGATGAACTCTCAATTTCACAGAGGACATTAATGTAATGCTTTCAATTTCAAATAATCGAACTATCGACATAGTTTGGTTGTCGAATCCAAATACAGGAGAAAAACTCTTTAGGTTATTATAAGATTTACATGTTATTATCTGAAATATATAGTACTGCTGGGTTTTAGTTGTCTTCACTCTTCATTTAGGTCTCTGTTTATTTCAATTTGTCTAACTATTTTATTTGCCAAACTACTAACTATTCTCAGCACCCACCATTCACAACTAGGTAACAATTCAACAGACAAATAACATTGTTTCATGAGTAAGTAAACATTGTTTTTGATGGTTTAGGAATGGTGGGTGTAGTGATGGATTGGGTACCTGTACGTGCCAGAGAAATTTCAAGTGGGTGCTAACGTTGTAACTTCGTTTTGTTATTGTATTTTTAGGATGAGGTTCAACTTTATCGCCGCTTACCGATTACCACTTAAGCTGATCAGAATGGCTATATTTGATTTCTATTCAACTATTGTTTTCCTTATAGAACACAACGCATTATGATGCAATTCAAGATATCTTGGTTTATCTTTCAGGTTGCACTTCTTCTGTAAGTTGACATCTGCTTTGGAATAGTAGTTTGTATCAGAGCATATTCAGGTTCCAAGGTCATTATGCAAATTGATGGATGCCTCTCTTAAGCCATAATTGGTAGACGGGCATAGCCTCTCGGTGTCTCATGCCTCTCTTAAGTCATAATCGAATATCCAAATTTTGTATCCTATGTAACTTATGGTAAATTAGCTTTCGAAGTTTACCAGTTCGAGAATGATGAAGGTCAGATAGTACCAAGAAAGCGAAAAGCAAGACTAGGAACATGTCAGTCATTGTAGACGAAGAAACAAGCTTCCCCATTCACATTTATCACTCTCGGATTCGGGTTTCATAGGTTATAATAAGTTGTTAGGGTTACCATCGAACGAGCAGCCATTAACTGTTGTGTTAGTTATTCGTCATTTTAATTAGTAACCTCTGGTCGTCCCATATTTATCTGTTAACTAACTGTACCTCTTATCATCTCCGTATCTTGTTATTATAACACAAGATTCTCGTCATCTCATTATCTATATATACCACCAAACTCAAACCCAGAGACCTATCAACCTCTAATGGCAATCGAGACCTACAGAGACAGAGCCGAGATCCACACAGGTCACGAACCCTGCAAGAAACGTTCCCTCGAAGTACTCGAAGAGTTTGCCCTCCCTAAGGGGTTGCTACCGCTTGACGACATTCTGGAGGTGGGGTTGAATCGCGAGGCGGGGTTTGTTTGGTTAAAGCAGAGGAAGAACAAGAACCATACGTTTACGGATATTGCGAGGTGTGTTTCGTATGGGACGGAGGTGACTGCGTTTGTTGAGAAGGGGAAGATGAAGAATTTAACGGGTGTTAAGAGTAAGGAGTATTTGATTTGGATTACGATATCGGAGATCTCTATGGAAAGCGAGGAGAGTGAGGTGATTGAGTTTAGGACTCCCTTGGGACTTTCTAGGGTTTTACCTGCGTCTGCGTTTCAACTCAAGGAGGAGGAGGAGGAGAAGAATTAGGCTCTGTTTGGCTTTGAGTTTATTTTTATATTTGTTTTGGTTTGGGACTTGTGTTAAACCCTAATGTTTGTGATTTTTAATGGTACATATATAATTTATTATTTATGGTTTGTTGTGGACTAGCTGTTTTGTGTTGGTGTTGGTGTTGGTGTTGTTGCAGAATACAATGCATTTACGATGCAATTCAAGATATCTTGGTTTATCCTTCAGGTTGCACTTCTTCTGTAAGTTGATCTCTGCTTTGGAATAGTAGTTTGTATCATAGCACATTCATGTTCCAAGGTCGTTATGCAAATTGATGGATGCCTCTCTTAAGCCATAATTGGTAGACGGTCATAGTCTCTCGGTGTCTCATGCCATATAAAATGTGATTATCATTTTGTAGTGATTTCCGCCACTTCCCATATTTCTGCATTTTACTCCCACAAAGAACTCTACAATAAATTATTGGCCATCATAATTTTCATGAGTGACAAATTAAAAGTCACAACTCAATAGCCCACAATTTTTCCCTGTGATCAAATTTCAAATGCAAGCAAGTTATTTATGTATTTTTCATTAAAACCTGTACTTCGAATTAAAGCAAAATAACTATTAGCTTAAAAGTCAAGACTGAGGAAAGGAATTACGCGATTAGGGAGCAATGACATTCTCCTGCTTAAGTGTCCTAAAGTTACTTGGATTAGGACCCCATTGGATATTACTCATATTCGGTGTCTCCACAAACACCATACTAAACTCTCCCACCTTCTCTGTCATCCCTCTCTTTCCCGCCCTCAGAACAAACTTATTACGAACACAACAGAAGATGCCGTTTGTTAAACGAATAATATCACCAGGCTCAAAGGCGTCACATTCTGTACCCCATAGCTGAAAGTGAACTGAGGCGGTTTCATCAGCTACCAACGTCAAACATGTCTTCCCTGGACCTTCTTTAACTGGGTTGTCTTTCTCTAGCAGTATGAATTGCGCGCTTACGTTGTTTTGAGCTGCAGGCACTATGTCCTTAAGGGAGACCATCTTCCAAAATATATCGAACCTGATATGTTTTTTGAGACTTATTCATTAGGGGTCACTCCGATGCACTTTCCAGAAGTCAGTCCAACAAAAACCCGGAGTTTATAAATCAAAGTCTATAAACAAATACATGGGTGTTAAAGTGCTCCAACATCTATATTATAAAATCACAATTTTGTAAAAATGAGGATTTTTCCCCCTGACTAAATGATTCCCACTCGAGACAATGATGATACGAAGGACCAAAAACCAATAGGGTTGATTAAAATTTTACAATGTACCATTCAACAATGATGCTTTTAGAGAGAGCTTTAAAGCCCAAACCAACCAATGTGGTTGATTAAGCACTGTTTGTCTGGCGCCTTTTATCAAACACTTGACAGGCTACAAACAATGCCATCAAAACGAAGTTACAATCTTGAGTGAATCCCTTATTCTATCAAGAAATATTGTTTTGGCATCATTTAACTTGCCAAATGATTTGGCATTTCGGGAACATGCAAATTTTATCTAAACAAGCCGAATAATTTGGCATTTAAATCAAAATATGGCAAATGATTTGGAATTTTCGCAACAACCCAATTTTCTCATAACTTGCCGAATGATTTGGCATTTATCTAAAAATATGGCAAATGATTTAGCTTTTCCGGAACATAACAACTTTATCTAAACATGCCGAATGATTTGGCATTTCCAGAAAATTCCAATATTATCAAAACATGTCGAATGATTTGGCTTTTCCGGAACATCCCAATTTGATCAAAACATGGAGAATGATTTGGCATTTAAATAAAAATATGGCAAATCATTTGGCTTTTTCGAAACATCCCAATTTTCATTTAACTTACCAAATGATTTGACATTTCGGGAACATGCCAATTTTATCAAAACATGACGAATGAATTGGCATTTAAATCAAAAGAGCAAATGATTTGGCTTTTCCGAAACATCCCAATTTTCACATAACTTGCCGAATGATTTGGCATTGAAATCAAACTGGCAAATGATTTCGCATTTTTTGAATATCCCAATTTTATAAAACATGCCGAATGATTAAGCATTTAAAACAAAATATGACAAATTATTTGGCATTTCTCAAATATCCCAATTTTATCAAACATGCCGAATGATTTGGCATTTATCTGAAAATATGGCAAATGATTTGGCTTTTCCGGGACATCCCAATTTTCCAGAACTGGTGAGACATTTCTTCAAACAATAATGCTTTCAATGCTTTTCGTTGCGTGGGATGCATTGAACATTGGATGTCACACATCAGAAGAAGTTGATCAAAACGTTTTTACCTATGTTTGTAAACTGTTGCCTTAGTTATTCGTCATTTTACTAACTTCTGGTCCTCCCATATTTAGCTGTTAACTAACTGAAGTTGAGTTTTAAACCATATGCAGAACTGTTGATTTTCAGAGAAGCTTTTGGAACAGAAAGCGATAGTCCAGTCAGCAGAGGAAGGCTTCTGAGGAACCCTTTTGACGTCAACTTGCTCAGCTCAGGTTACTTGAGGGCATGCCTATGTTTAGGCTTCTTTTTAGTTTCAGGGAAAGGAGGTTCGCTAGTTATATTGGATTTTACTCTACTGGAATATTAGAAGTTTTGAAGCCTCAAGCGTAGTATTTAGAGGTGCGTTATGATGACATTATGGTGTAGCAGCTAGAATTCAGACTGCAAAGTTGAAGTAGTCATTACTATCCGATAGAAACTGCATGTGTTTCGATGAGGTAGAATGAAGCATCATCTACCGATGGAGAACATCTTAACTCTAGTGTTTTTGATCATGCAAAATATCCATAATTATATATTTCGGTCTTTAATCTTGTATTGAATACTTTAAGCTTATGTATGAGGCGAGAATGTAAGGTTATTTGAAACATGGTGGGTGACTCAGTTTGTAGAAAGCAACGAATTTCATGTTTTGTTGTAATTGATGAATCATACTTATCATTATGCTTTGATGTCTATCAATATTTAGTGTTAAAATTATATTATACACGCTTTCAAAGGATATGTAAGAGTAAGACTTTATAAGGAGACCTCCACCGACACTCATGAGCCTAAATATCTAAGTACTTGTCTTAATGCTTAACTCAAGGGGTGGTTACATCTTTCGGGAAAAAGCACTGCATTTCATCTAGATAGCTCACATTGTGATTGCACAGTGCAACCTACGAAAACATATGAAACACTGTTCTGCTGCCCTGGATGCAATGTTTTCTCATTTTCTGCTTTAGAGATATAGTTTCCAATTTAACTTTGGAGCATTTAAGAAGCCAAAATATAAGACTGCAACATTAACAAACACAACATGTGAAGTCTACAAATATGTTTGGTCACCTATCATTCTCATAATAATATCAGTAAGTTGTATCATTTTTTTCTCCATACAAACTCAACATTATCTTTAGACAGAAATTTGTACTCAGATCACTATCAGAAACCAATCAACTATGGCGGATGTACTTATTTCCGTTGTGGTGGAACAATTGGCCCCCTTCCTCCTTGACAAGCTCAAGAAAGAGGTTAAACTGGTATTGGGTGCTCCTGAAGCTGTTCAAGAGCTCCTTGATACATATGACAAGTTGTGGAATGCTATTACTGGCGCTGAACTATCACCATTCAAGACACCTAAAACTTCAAGTCTCATTTGTGAAACTGAATCTAAGCCGACTAGATGTAGGTATTCAAGAAATTCAAGTCCCATTTGTAATTCACCCCTGGTTTTATAAACGTTGAAAATCAGCTTTGATATTGTTTTTCATGTTATTATTATACTAAAAGAGGAAGTTGGGTACTTTCTATTAGATGTTGTGACGTCTCTCCTCATTGTGTATATTAATAATGTTTATGTTTATATTTGGGTACTTTCTATTAGATGTTTCTAGCTATTGTATTCACTTACAATGTAACCATGAAAATAAAGTATATACATTTGCTATAGGAACTTCATTACAATAATTTACTGGACTGCAACTCCATTTTGCTGTATCAGGATTCAGAACTTGAGAGCAAGTATTGTAATCATATCAACGCCTGCACCAAAAATACCATTGTTATTGAAAGAAAGATATCTATAATCTTGTTAGTTGTAGGGATAAAAATGAAGTTACTTTCTGCAAACACACATGAAATAATTTAGGAACATTTACTAAGAATTCCATATTTACATGTATACTCCCCCTCAGAGATTCCTTTTTTGGGCTTATTAGTTAACATCATACTTTACGAGGTATTATACCAATCTACGACAAGAAAGAATACAGATGGATGAGCAATTGCAGATGAATGACCTGCCCTCTTGCATAGTACCACATAAACGGAAACACAAATCCCAATAGAAATCTGCAAAGAGTAGGTGAAATGATGAGATGCATAAATGTACATAAATATTAGGGCATAAGCATATGAGGAAAGAGGTTTTTAGACCTTCTTTTTGTGAAACTCATAATAACACCCTTTTCCCTAATATCTTTTTGTGATACCCGCCTGATTCTGACAAAAACAACAACTGGAGCATCATATCCCACATCCCAAACATTCACATTAATTTCGAGAAGATCCAGTGAAAAACGCTTGCACTCCGTCGAAGATTCACAGCTGCTTTTGAAAGGTAAAAAACTGAACTCTGTTTTTGTTTCAACTTGATTTTGTGTCTCATGTTTTCTTAAAGTTATGGGGAAGGATTTAGAGACACTAAAAAACGAGACACTAAAGTCTCACTCAAAATGAACCACACATCTCTAGAGATGAGCGGTCCTCATAATAGAGGAGGTGGAAAATAAAAACCCAATTAATATTAGGTGGAAATGAGTTGGTAGAGACTCACTCACTCCCTCTCTCTCTTCACGTGGGCAAATATTTTTCTCTTTCTTTCTCTCTCTCTTCTCTGCAGTTTCAAATTTGAAAACAGACCTCTAATTTCTCTCTCTTTTACTCAGATTTGGTTTCTTTTGTTTCTCTCTCGGTCTAGAACAATGACGGATTTGATAATTTGAAATCTCTCTGTTACTCTTTTTCTCTCTTACAGAAACAATAGAAGAGATCCTTCAAACTCGATTTCTCGTCATTAGAGATTAACTCATTGCTACCATTAGAGATGAACTGATTTTTGGATTTGTTTCTCTCTCCTTTGGTTGGTTGTTTTTCTCTTAGTCCCGTTAGATTTCACTCAAGAAGCAGCAATTTTCAGTTCAAATGGGTTGGTTTTGTGGCTGATTTTACCCTCAATCAAGTCTTATATGCCCTCTACTATTTCTATATCTCTCTCATCGAAGACCGGTTATTGGCTATGAACTCTCTTGAATTTTAGTGGTGAAATCAGATTTGAAGATGTGGTGTTTTTGAACCTTCGAACTATCGTCTCCTTCGATCAGTCTTTCAAACTACCGCAAAAGAACAATGTCGGGTTCGACAATTTACTCATCCATATATTGTCGATTTCGACAATTTACCTATCAATATATTGTCGATTTCGACAATAATGTAAATCGGACCATATATATTAATAGCCCACTAAGGGCACATGCGTCATTGACTGAACCTTCTAAGTAATTTCTTAGACAAACAATGGCACATGCGTCATTGACTTAATCTTCTAAGTAATTTCTTAGACAAACAAGGGCACATGCGTCATTGACTGTTCGACAATTTACTCATCCATATATTGTCGGGTTCGACAATTTGATTGATAATGAGCATCCAATATTGTCGATTTCGACAATACTTATGATCGACAATTTACCCATTCATATATTGTCGATTTTAAAACCAAAACCGATCTATGAAGGCAGTGAATTGATAGGTGGAGAGCGAGACTTCAAAATGTATAAATAGTTCTTGGGTGAGAACAGAACGTAGAGACTAAGAGCAATCGGCCTCAATTTTAGAGATTCGTTTTTGTTCATCACTGAATTTGTCTGAATTAGAAAGAGATATTCAAACTATGATTACCACCAAACCAGTTGCATAGAGATTGATTTTCACTCTGACACGATGGGTTGTAGTCGTTCTTCTAGAAAAATCAAATTTTCTTTCTTCTCTAATGGCAGTCATAGAGAGAGAGAAAAAAAAAAGTGAGACTGGGATAGTAAGAGTGTGTTCTATAATTCAAAATAAAGCAATAATAGAGGGAGTGAGACACATCATTAGAGAAAGAGAGAGAGAGTGGGACACATCATTTCCACCTCATTTTCCTATATAACAACTCTCAATTTTAAGAGCTACTCATCTCTATTAGATGAGTGGTTCCTATTGAGTGAGACTTTAGTGTCTCGCTTTTGAGTGTCTCTAAATCCGCCCAATATACTTACCCTTGTTACCATTTTTGGCAGTAACGGCATCAGTGATCCAAAAAATGAATCCTAGATTTATCAGATAAGCATTTCATGACTCTTTACTTACTAGGTCGAATAGAGAACAATCAATGCATTGTTCTAATGGTTGGATAGAAATCAGATAATTTTTGCCCACACTTTAGGGAAACAAAACTGAGTTGTATATTTATTTTAGCAGGGATGCAGGTCATATAAGGAACTAAAACTCTCTCTCTCATTAACCTTCATGAAAATGTTCATATTTCATGTATATAGCTCCGATAACGAACATTATTCTAAAAATAAATCCAGCAATTATTGAAGCACGTCAAATAAAACTTACAAAGCAAACCCAAATTGGTTGCTATGCCGAAATTAATCATGGAAGATGAACTCTCAATTTCGTAGAGGACATTAATCTAATGCTTTCAATTTCTAATAATCGAACTATCGACATAGTTTTGTCGAATCCAAATACAGGAGAAAAACTCTTTAGGTTATTATAAGATTTACATGTTATTATCTGAAAAATATAGTACTGCTGGGTTTTAGTTGTCTTCACTCTTCATTTAGGTCTCTGTTTATTTCAATTTGTCTAACTACTAACTATTCTCAGCACCCACGATAACTAGGTAACGATTCAACAGACAAATAACATTGTTTCATGAGTAAGTAAACATTGTTTTTGATGGTTTAGGAACGGTGGGTGTAGTGATGGATTGGGTACCTGTACCTCTTAATAGAAAGTATGTTGATTTCTTATGTTCTAAATTGCGCAGGTCATAAAAGTGGCACTGAAGGTATCCATCAGAGGAAGACCACCAGCAGACAGTATATAACATAATGTCAATTGTCTATATATGCATGTTTCGACGGTATATAACATAATGTCAATTGTCAATCTAAGCTTTCATCAACGGTATGATCCTTGAATTGTCGACTATATGTGGACTCGACAATAATAACACTTGTGAAATTGTCGACTATATGTGGAGTCGACAATAATGTTACTTGTGAAATTGTCGAGTTATGTTTTACTCGACGATCCTTGTACATGTAAAATTATCGACTTCACTTGTTCGATTGTTGCACAGGGAATCATCACCGGTTGGCCTCTCAACTATTCTCATTATCGATGACAGTGAAAAACGACAATTTAATTCATGTGCAAATCGACTATTTTCATTGCCGATTTAGTGCAAACTGACAATTTCAAAGATACACCCAGTGCTTGCATAAAGTCTGAAACATGCCACAAATGCAAACCCCAACTTCAATGATAGTACAAACCCCAACTTCAGGTGGATCTAAAAGCAACCAATTGATCAGAGAGAGAGATAAAGAGAGAGAAATAGTTTGCATATGGTTTAACTGGATATTCAAATCGTTTGTTATGGTTAAATTGGACCTTCAACTAACAACTTGCTTCTCTAATGGGCATGATTGTCTTCTTGTTCTTCTAGAGAGAGATGAACTTTTATAGGTTTTCTCTAATGGCAGAGATCGAATCGGTGAGAGCGAGATTGAGATGGGGTAAAGAGAGGGATAGACCGAGTCGGTGATTGAAGGGAGAGAAAGAAGATTTTCGATTTTGAAATGCAAATAAAATATGTCACCTCCTTTCCCGCTGTGTGATGTGAGTTGAGTGTAGGGAGAGTGTAGCCAAAAGTGAGTGTAGGGAAACCTCTCCCAAATTTGGTTAAACAAACCCATAGGCTTGTTGTGCTAATTTTGAGTCGGATCAAGCTGTTATGTGCAGGCAGAGAAGGTCTTAGTCCTAAACAAGTAGTCTCTCTGGTGGAAATGCAAAACCCAAATATGTCAATCTTAGGTTTATCAGTTTCTACTTTCTACCGAGGTTAGTACATTGTTCTTCTCTCGCAATGTTTCGTTTATTTTGCAAAAATAGTTTTGTTCAAACCCCATTTCTTCTCATATTCATCTCTCAAATCCTAAAATCACAATCACCCATTGTTGATTTCCTCATAACAAAATTTGGATTTTCATCAAAAATAGCTAATTCTATCTCCAAAAAGATTTGCTTCAGCTCTACAAACAACCTAAACTTAGTCATTGGTATACTAGAGAATAATGGTTTCAGCAAAACCCAGATTATAAATTCTTAGTGACACAACCTATGACATTAATAAGAAAAGCCGAGCGGTTCATTAGCATTGTGGATAAGATTAAACAAAAGGGAATTAACCCTTCGAGCCCTATGTTCATTCATGCGGTGTCACGCCCCCAAAATTGGCTTCTTAATAAACTATTAAGAACGCGAATTCTGAGGTGTAACGTCGGGCATCCTAAAGATGAACCCCCAAAAGACGTACTACAATTTAAAATAAATCGTAAATACATCTAGAACACTAAGAAACTACGCAGCGGAAGAAAATCTAAAAGAGATAGAAATGATAAATAATACCACAAGGATAGCCAAAACTCCAAAAGATGCAAGTCCAGCTTGCTCCAACTACTAGTATCGCTATCGCAATAATTCACCTGAAAAAGTATATATGCGCAAGGCGTCAGCAAGCAACGCCCAACAAGTACAAATATCCAAGGTCATAAGACATGATAGACCAAGATAAACCCAGAAAAGAGACATGAAGAATCCAACGGAATTATAGGAGAAGATCAACCAAGCTACGAGTCCTAAAGAAGACGGTCTAAGTAAAACTAATATCTTATATATAAATATATAAATGATGCAATGCTTTGAGGAAATAAGGTTCAATTATTAATGTTATTTTTAAGCGTCGGCGCCAATCGGTATTATAAATAATTCTAGAGTATTATTAAGTGTGGGGGATAACTAACAGACAATGTACACAAGGTCACTTTTAATTCAGTGGGACCACACTCTCGCACCCTTCTGTCCTCAACAGAAGCGTATCCCTTATTGGCGAGCCAGGGATTGGCGGATTCCTTTTTAGTGAGCCAGGAATTAGCGGGTAATGCACCTGATCAAGGTGTTCAAGGAATTTCAACCTACAGGTCTAAAGCCTATTTTATTTTCACTTTTAGGGATCTATGCCCACGGGGAGTATTCACAAAGAATAACAAAGCAGATATGTAACTGGGGAAGTAATTTAGGGACTTGCAACCCGGGAAAACTGATAAACAGTTACCTCATATTTGGTTTAGGGACTCGAACCCAAGGACCCTGACAACATAGCCCTACTGTGTATATGACTCTAAGTTATCCTATGCATGAATGAAAGGAAGAAGTTTGAATCCTATAAGAATCAAATGATCTGTCTGCCCCTGCCTAATCAGTATCTGGGACTATATCCAAAGACCTACCGCTCTTACGACCAGATGATCTATCTACCCTCACTTTAATAACAAGTGGGGACTCTATCAAATAAAGTAAAGCTCCAACATCCAATACTATCTGTCGTAACATGCCCAATAAGTGTGACTATATCAAAAAGAAACTCTGAGCATCAAAGCGAATCTAAGTCGCGTACTACTAAATCATGGAAAATTTATGTTAGGATCAACTGTCACAAAAGACATACCGAAGAATCATCTAAGTTGTTCTAGAATCACAGACTCGTCCAAATGTCCATTTGAGATAAAGAACTCTCTTACTCGACTCGCGCCTTAGAATACCAATCTTACAATGAGTACTATGTACAACACTAGGCCGCCTTGTCCATAATAGACATAATCGATGTCTCGAGAATTCTCATTATTACTAATATAATATCTAGCAAGAAAACACCTAGAGAACTACTCCCGTAGACCATATAAGGTACTTGTATGCTTCACAACCCATGTCATTCGCCATAACATGCAATCAATATATATATGGAAAATTGCCTCAAACCAAACAGGTATCGATAAGCTACTTACTGAACTATACCATCTTAAGGTAAAGTTTAGTCCAAATACTCCATCCCATATAATTTAAGAATAATATCAACTATACCAAAATGTGTCAAGATCACTCTAAGAGTAGATTACTTTATGAATTTCTATAAGATAACCAACCTTTGATATAAACACCTGACAAGAACACCATATACATACATCTTTCTAAGCAATTACGCCTTCGTGAGTTAACCTAAGGGTAAGCCTAATCAGGTTGAATACAAATGAATCAAGAATATGCGATGTCCAAAGAATGACCTAAAACAGAATAAATCAAGATTATCACAAATACCAACTTCCCATAATATCTAGTTTGTCTACCTAGAATATAATCTAAAGTAGTTTCTTTACACTTTCAATGCCCAAGTGATTCTCTAACCAAAATTACCATCAGACTATAAGAATATTAGGATATTAACCTATTAAGAACCAAAGCCTAACTCATAAAGATCAATAGTTGTATACCTAAATAAACATGATGAAATAAACCACTAGGGGATACATGACTGCATACACAATACTGAGATGTCTAATGTAAATTGATGCGACGATTAAAACGACAACTAAGAGGGTAATAAACCAATGACAGATTAATATCTAGAACATGCTTTGCATAGGGAAGATTAGAACATACAAGAATACTATGATTTACTCATATCAATCAAAGCAAATGAGATTAGATAGATGCACTTGCCTTGGGTAAATGGACGGAGAAGGAATTTACTGCATCTTACTTCAATCATCAACCTTGCCAAAGCATCTTCAAATTCAACAAAATTAGATTTAACCAAGATGGGTTTGAGATTGAAAGGAGAAGTGGGAGGTTATAGGTCGGAATCCAACCGGCATAATGTTGTTATCCGATGAGATTCTAGAGAGAGAAAGAGAGATTGGAGAAGGTTGATGGAGGAGAAATAGGGATAAGAAGGAGAGAAGCAAGGAGTTATTTCGGTGGTGGGTTGAATGGGTTAGGGGAACTAGAGTTAAGATCACGTACTACCGAGTGCAACGAGTTTAAACCACAACTACTACACAACTAGTTATAACAAAAAGCGGGGCGCTACATGCGGTCCGAGCTTTAGCATGTATGAGTACACACAACTTTGAAAGGAAATGGACGGTTTATCGGGAATTTGGGTTTTCTGAAGTAGACATACTCTCAGTGTTTAGAAAGCAACCAGTGTGTATGAGATTGTCCGAGGAGAAGTTAAGGAAAGGGTTGCATTTTTTCATGAAGCAGCTGAAATGGGATTCAACATATTTATCTAAATATTCAGTGGTTCTTATGTGTAGTATGGAGAAGAGGGTTATTCCGAGATGTGCAATGCTGGAAATTTTGATCCTGAAGGGTGTTTTGGAAAGGAATGCGATTGTAGGTGATGTATTTAAATTAACTGAGAAGGAGTTCGTGGAGAAATTTGTAATCAAGTACTAGAAGAGTGTCCCTCAGGTAGTGAAGAGGTACGAATACATGATCAGATTTGCAGGGAATGTTTCTTCTGAAAGAAATGATGCTCAGGTTATGCCTGCAACGCCTGAATAACAATAACAAGTTAACATGGCCGACTCTGAATTACAAATTGCCTATAATGCCTTTTTTAATTTTAGAACTGACGAAGAGGGCTGTTGAGATGGCAAGGGTTTTCTTTGGCTAGGATTGAAAGAGTTTACGGAAGCCTTATAACTGCCTTATAACTACTTCTCTGAGGATCACTGTAAACTAATTTTCAAGTATGAATAGCTAAGTTACTAGTTTTCAATTGAGCTGTCTTCTTCACAGTTGAGTTACGTTTTTGTATTCAAGATTGTTCCCATAATTTGCTCGATTTGGAGCTATATTTTCATTTTTTAATATCCATGTCAGTGTGATGGGCATTGCAGGATTGTGCTTCACCAGTTCTGAACTGGTCATGAATGTTTCTGAATCTCCAATGGGGCGTTTAATGTACATGCAAATCGATAAACTCCTAGACCAGAGTGGCTACACCGCTATTGTTTGGTCTTCTCAATATCATATATACTCTCTAGTTAGGGACTTAATCTTTGTTTGTGCGTGCGTAGTCTTTTTGTATCTACTGTCAACTGATTTCAATTGAAAAAGGAAGAACATGAACTGAATTCGCTGTTCTGAGATACTGGCACGATGCTCTTATAACCCGATTGAAAATATTGTAGTGCCATAAACTGAATCACGTCTTCTTTTCTAGGAACAGTTTGTTTATTACATATAAGCTGTTTTGGCATCCGTTTCTGCACGTCCAACCAAATAAATGAAAATGTCTTTTTTCCATGGACAAATAACAGAGTGCATGAATGCAGACTATCAATACAACACTAATTTCATTTAGCAAATTTTTGTATTAATGTTTCAATTACAATTGCCTTAGCTTGTATACGAATACACGAAAGGTTAGCGACAACTTCATTTAAAGAGCTCACTCCCAAGAGTCAGAACTAAAATTGATCACTGTAGTATGTAAATTCATAATCCTGAACACCGCAAGTTTGTATTTAGTCCTCAAGAGTAGTAATGAATTTCTGCACATTACTATCATTATAATGATGTTAAATTGATAGTTCAGTTACAAATTGTAAATAAAACTATTCGTCCCACGCAGTCTCCTGTAACAAATCACAGCCTCTGATAATTGTCTTCCGTTTAAAAAAAAAAAAAAAAAAAAAACGAGTTTCTGAACTTAACTTACATTGTCGTCTCAAAGAACCTTCGGAGATCTTACATCCAAGATGGAGAACTAGAGCACATGCGAAACTTTCACAGAAAAATTTGGCACGTACCCTGTTTCTTCAACATGGCATTGCCCGATCCTTATCTCTGCTCAACGCATGATTCTGAATGTTGCAGCTATTTAAAGCAACTGACATGGTTTGAAGACTGCGGTAAAAAAAAATGTATTAAGAGCATATCACAGAGCAACAATAAGCAAATGCCAACTAGCCTGGCTAGAAAAGTACCTGGAATTGTTCCCAGATCGATTCAAACACCAGTAGTATCTTCATTAATATGGTTTGAAGAGTACGGGTAAGAAAATATTTTAAGAGCATATCACTCAGGAACAATAAGTAAATGCCCAACTGGGAATTTTTACCGTGACGGAATCAAACCAGTAGTATCTTCAGTTAACAATTTTATAAGAATGGCTAACCTGCAAACAAATAAAAAGAACAAACTAAACTTGCAACCCCAGATTTTAGAAAGCAATAGTCATTGAGAATAAAAAGACACAAAAGCAATAAAGCATAAAGCGAAATCGAGAATCAACTTTATGCACGTAAAGCATATTTGACAGGCAAGGGTCCTCATCACCAACTGCTTTTACCTTGAAATGTTCTTAAGAAAATGTACTAGGCTACAAGCAATGCATGGGTCCATTCAAATACACTATTGATATGCTTTACACTTCAGTTTATGTATTTGATTTAGAAATTAAGAGGAATATTTTTAAATGTTTGTTAAAAATATAAACACATAAGTTGGGCAATCATAGTAATGTCTAAAAGAATTAGACAATGCAACCTTAGAAAACACATGAAACACTGTTCTGCTCCCCTTGATGCAATATTATTTTCTTATTTTTTACTATAGTAGAGATATAGTTTCCAATTTAACTTTGGACCTGATCAACTAGTAAATAATTTGGAGCATTCAAGAAGCCAAAATATAAGTTTACTTTAGAGAGAAAAAGTATCATCCAAAGAAAAAGTAAGCATAATAATATCAGCAAGTTGTATAATTTATTTTTTTCATACAAACTTTAGAGAGAAATTTGTACTCAGATCACATTATCCTCCTTGCTATCAGAAACCAATCAACTATGGCGGATGCACTTATTTCCGTTGTGGTGGAACAATTGGCCCCCTTCCTCCTTGACAAGCTCAAGAAGGAGGTCAAACTGGTATTGGGTGCTCCTGAAGATGTTCAAGAGCTCCATGATACATTTGACAAGATCCGTGATGTTCTCGACGATGCGGAAAAGAGACATGTCAAGAATGCTCTCCTTAATTTGGAGAAAAATGAAATTAAGAAGGTTCCTGAAAGTGCATGGTTAGAGAAGCTGAAGGATGTATCTTATGAAATGGAGGACGTGTTGGACGAATGGCACACAAAGATCCTGAAATCAAAAATTGCTGCGGATGAAAGTAGTGCTCCAGATGGCGTTGAAGGTGCTCGCGTTAGCAAGAAAAAGGTATGGTCGTGTTTTTCATCTCCTTGCTCTTGTTTCAACAAGGCCACCTTGCACCATAATATCGGTCGTAGGATACTAAAATTAAAGGGAAGACTTGATCATCTCATAACTGAGAAAGAAAAGTATAAATTCGAAGTAACTAAAAAAGACGATGAGCAGCAAGTACGTCGAGAAGAAGAGCGCAGGCACACCATCTCAGAGATCAAAGCATCAGACGTATGTGGTCGGGTTTTGGAGAAAAAAAAACTAATAAGCATGTTATTGAGTGAGAGTAGTAATCATGTTGAGTCAAGCGTCCCCGTCGTCACTATAGTAGGCATGGGGGGCATGGGAAAGACTGCTCTCGCACAATACATTTTCAATGAGGACACAGTGGTGAAGCACTTTGAAAAGAAACTGTGGGTTTGTGTCTCAGAGCCTTTTGATCTTATAAGGATAGCGAAGGCGATCATAGAAGAGCTCGGTGGCAATGTCCCAAATCTTACAACATTGCAGACTTGGCTTAAGCACTTGCGCCAATCTCTTGTGGGAAAGCTATTTTTGCTTGTATTGGATGATGCGTGGATTGAGGATCGAGAAAGCTGGGACAAACTAAAGCTTGCCCTTGACCATGGAGAGAAAGGTAGCAGAATCCTGGTTACAACACGCAATGATACTGTTGCTATCACTGCAGGCACAACTGACAAAATTAACCTAGAACAATTATCTGATGATGATTGTTGGCTATTGTTTGAACGTCTTGCCTTTGAGGGGAGGAGGAGAGAATCCGATTGCCAAAGGTTGAAAGTTATTGGAAGAAAACTTTCTGATAGGTGTAAGGGAGTACCTCTCTATGCAAAGAGTTTAGGAAGTCTCATGCCCCTAAAAAGAAGCGTGGAAGATTGGGAGGATGTTTTGGCGAGTGACATATGGAAACTCCCTACTGCCGGCGAATTGGTATTGTCACCTTTGCTATTGAGTTACAATGCTTTGCCGTCACACCTAAAACGTTGTTTTACGTATTGTGCGGTCTTTCCAAAAGATCATAGAATAGAGAAAGATTGCCTGATCAAGATGTGGATGGCGGAAGGTTGTCTCTGGTCAAGTCAGACGAGGGAGCTGGAAAGCATAGGTGCAGAGTTCTTCGAT
The DNA here is from genome assembly GCA_014058105.1 of Kingdonia uniflora. Classification (NCBI taxonomy): domain Eukaryota; kingdom Viridiplantae; phylum Streptophyta; class Magnoliopsida; order Ranunculales; family Circaeasteraceae; genus Kingdonia; species Kingdonia uniflora. The sequence goes on along the minus strand of JACGCM010002032.1, from coordinate 72,218 downwards.
GAATTGGTGATGCGCTCATTTTTCCAAAATCTAGAAATGGACATGGATGGCAATGTAAGGTACTGCAAGATGCACGACCTTATTCACGATTTTGCAACTTTTGTCTCTAACAATGAATGCTTGGTTACTGAAAGCAGCAAGATAAAGTTGAATGACATGAAAGCCCGGCATTTGTCTGTAATGCTTTCTGCTGAGGATAAAGGTCTAATTCCTGTTTCCATTTGGAATTTGAAGAGTTTACGAACATTACTTGTTTGTGGGATGGATTATTGTGAAGATTTGAGTTTGTTGAGTGATTTGAGTTTGTTGAGTGATTTGACAAGTCTTAGGACACTTGATTTGAGCTTCACTCATTTTAAGGAATTGCCAAAAGAAATTGAGAAGTTAATACATCTAAGGTATCTCGACTTGTCATGGACGGATGTAGAGGAACTACCTGAAACAGTCGGTAATCTATCCAATCTGCAAACACTGAAACTTACTTGGTGTATGGGGCTTCGTAGACTTCCTAATGATATGGGGAAAATGGTTAGCTTGAGGCACCTTGAAGCTGAGAATATAAAGTTGGAAGAGTTACCTGAATCGATTAGTGATCTATCCAATCTGCAAACACTGAAACTTAAGGGGTGTTACAAGCTTCGTAGACTTCCTAATGATATGGGGAAAATGGTTAGCTTGAGGCACCTTGAAGCTGAGCATACAAAGTTTGAAGAATTACCTGAAACAGTCTGTAATCTCTCTAATCTGCAAACACTGAAGCTTAATGGTTGTAGCGAACTTTGTAGACTTCCTGATGAGATTGGGAAACTCGTCAGTTTGAGGCACCTTGAAGCTGAATGGACAAAGTTAGAAGATTTACCTGAAACAGTCGGTAATCTATCCAATCTGCAAACACTGAAACTTAATTAGTGTCGCGAGCTTCGTAGACTTCCTAATGATATGGGGAAAATGGTTAGCTTGAGGCACCTTGAAGTTAAAGGATGTTCTAGTCTTGAATGCTTTCCTCGAGGAATTGGGAAATTAAGAGATCTTGAAACGTTGAGTAACTTCGTTGTGAGTGAAGAAGGAGCTCATATCAGAGAACTAAAACATCTCAACAACCTCCGTGGTTCGCTGAGAATATCAAATATAAAAGGTGTTGTGAAGGAGGCAATATTGAAAGATAAAGAATACCTAACTCATCTGGAATTGATATTCAATATTGAGGATGAGGCAGTGAAGAATGATGATGATGAGGCAGTGAAGAGTGATGATGATGATGAGGCAGTGACGAGTGAAGAAGGATCTGAGTTCGGAGAACTAAAACATCTCAACAATCTCCGTGGTGATGATGACGATGATGATGACGACGACGATGACGATGAGGCAGTGAAGAATGATGATGATGAGGCATTGAATAATGATGATGATGAAGCAGTTCAGAGTGTCCTTGAATTTCTTGAACCACATCCCAACTTGAAGGAGTTGGAAATATGGAATTACAGTGGTTCCAAGTTCCCAAGTTGGATGGAGTTTCCGAATTGGGAAGGAAGATCAATTATGCTCCGTCAACTAAGAATCAAAGAATGCAAAAACTTGAAGGTATTACCAGCTCTTGGAAGACTTGAATTTCTTGAAGACCTAAATCTAAATGGATTAGATTCAGTTTCAGCAATTATGGGCTTTGAAGTTTTAGGAGTCATGAAGAATGGTGATAGTTCAGCAGCACCAGTAATAGCATTCCCCAACTTAAAGAATCTCAGAATTCGTGATATGAAACATTGGGAGGAGTGGGTGATAAAGACGACTGTAAATATCACTCTCATGCCTCTTCTTCAAACACTGTCAATCTGGAATTGCCCTATGCTCAAGTCATTGCCATGCCAAATCTTATCTTCTTCTTCACTAAAGGAAATGTTAATACGCAGCTGTCCGTATTTGGAGGTCTCCTACCTTCCCCCGTTTCTAGAGAATTTGGAGTTATTGTTCGATGCAGGTTCTCTTTCGATATCATTGTCCATACAAAATGGTCTCCACTCCAACCTCAAGTCTCTAGCCATTGGGTATTCGCCGCATTCAACACTTCCACAGGGCTTATCACAACTCAAGGCACTCCAAACTTTAAAAATAAGAGACTGCGATTCCTTAACGTGTATACCCGATGAATTACAACATCTTACCTCACTTCAGGAATTGGAGATTTATAAATGTCCTATCTTGGGACCACGTTGCGAGAAGGAAGTAGGAGAGGACTGGAGCATCATATCCCACATCCCAAACATTCAAATTGGTTGAGAGAAGATCCAGTGAGAAACGTTTGCACACACCAAAGATTCACAGCTGGTTTTGTAAGGTAAGAAATTCAGCTTTTTTCAGTTTAAAGTTGATATTGTTTTTATGAAAATCATTATTCTAAGCTTTGTTCTTATGTTTGGCAGTAATGACATCAGTGAGTTTCACTATGAGAAAATAATCAAAGACTGAGTTTGGCAGCATTTAGAAATTTCAAAGTGTGGTTCGCTCTAGTTATGAAGAAAAGGGAAGTTGGGTACTTTCTATTAGATGTTGTGACGCCTCTCCCCATTGTGTATATTAATAATGTTTATGCTTATATTTGGGTAAGCTATTGTATTCGCTTACAACGTAACCATGAAAACAAATTATATACATTTGCTATAGGAACTTCATTTTTCACTCTGAGGCTATATGTTGTTGTGGTCAGAGTTTGTCATATTTGTTAATTGTTTTATTGTATACATTGCGCACAAATTTTAGTTTTTCCTAAAAACCTAGTTATTATTTAATAATAAAAACTCGGGCAGATGGATCCCCACCATGAATAATATTACTTTTCTATACATGTCATATTTTTACTGACTTTAAGCCTACGTGGCTGGCTAGACTGGCTAATTAGCCAACGCGATGTGGATGCACTTACCCTTTATTCATTACGAGATGCCGCAGTACGCCATTCCCCACCCAATATCAAAGCCGTACTAGTGCAACAAACTTGAGGCACTCACCCAACTATCATGTAATGACTATCAAATCTAGCTTTAAATAGAGACGTTCATTCCAAATCATAGCCAGCATTCCAGATGGAAAGCAAGGCCGCAACATTTGGGTCTAGGTTGGTCACCTTGCAAAACAAAGCCATGCTTGAAGAATGCAAAACCGCATCTCCAAAATATTAAGAGGAGACACTTGTTTCAGATTTTAGCTGAGTCTTGTAAAGCCCATCCAGATTTAACGTCCTGTAGAGGTTGATCAAAAAATTCGCAGCATCCAGTAAACTTGAAAGTATAGTAACATTGTCATTTAAATCATGGGATTGTGCTTCCAACCCAATTAGACTCATTCAGTAATGCCGGTATATGGGTATCACAATCAGGCATACAGCTGTAAAATATCAGTAACGCATTGACAAACCATCAGGGCTCACTCAAGACACCTCTTGTGATCATAGTGACTACGATATATCAAGTATATATATATATCTGATTGAGAAAACGTAATCCGTGGCTTTCACAGAATTTGAAAGCAGACATTTATCTTACCACGTAGAAAAGTACGACGAATTAAAGGAAGCACTGACTTACTACTGTATAAATGGAGCTCCAATGGCTAGAATATGCAAAAATATTTACAGGACGTTCGCGAACTTGAGAAGAATTGGATAGGAGCTCCAAAAGAATTTTTGTACCTATTTACTCTTGTCTACTTTGTACCTGACTCCGACCAAGATTTCCCGGTCGAAGTAATGCTGAAACAATATAAGAGAATCTCGAGCAAGGACCTTCCTTATGGAAGAAAGATATCTTTAAAGAAATTACCAGTTCCACTGATTTTTATTGTTCTTGTTGATTTCATTTTCTCTGTAACCTCTTTCACGGAAACAACAACTTCGGTGTGGGATTTGTCAGATTCTGGGTGGGAAAATTGTTTGGTCAAAGTTCATCAATGGCAAAATGTCTCTCCGTAGTTTACCCAGTGCACAAAGCTCTCAGAAAATTCACCGAGACCCTTAAAATCTTGTTGACTTTGGTATGGCACTTCTGTAACGTCCCAAATCTTACAGAATGGAAGGCTTGGCATAGTCATTTATGCCAATCTCTTGAGGGAAAGCTATTTTTGCTTGTATTGGATGATGTGTGGACTAAGGATCGAGCAAGCTGGGACCAACTAAAGCTTGCCCTTGACCATGGAGAGAAAGGTAGCAGAATTATGGTTACAACATGCGATAATGTTGTTGCTCAGACCGTAGGCACAACTGACAAATATAACCTACAACAATTATCTGATGATGATTGTTGGCTATTGTTTGAACGTCTTGCCTTTGAGGGGAGGAGGGGAGAATCCGATCGCCAAAGGTTGAAAGATATCGGAAGAAAACTTTCAGATAGGTGTAAAGGAGTGCCTCTCTATGCAAAGAGTTTAGGAAGTCTCATGCTCCAAAAAAGAAGCGTGGAAGATTGGGAGGATGTTTTGGCGAGTGACATATGGAAACTCCCTACTGCCGGCGAATTGGTATTGTCACCTTTGCTATTGAGTTACAATGCTTTGCCGTCACACCTAAAACGTTGTTTTACGTATTGTGCGGTCTTTCCAAAAGATCATAGAATAGAGAAAGATTGCCTGATCAAGATGTGGATGGCGGAAGGTTGTATCCGGTCAAGTCAGAGGAGGGAGCTGGAAAGCATAGGTGCAGAGTTCTTCGATGAATTGGTGATGCGCTCATTTTTCCAAGATCTAAAAATGGACGAGGATGGCAATGTAAGGTACTGCAAGATGCACGACCTTATTCACGATTTTGCAACTTTTGTCTCTAACAATGAATGCTTGGTTACCGAAAGCAGCAAGATAAAGTTGAATGACATGAAAGCCCGGCATTTGTCTGTAATGCTTTCTGCTGAGGATAAAGGTCTAATTCCTGTTTCCATTTGGAATTTGAAGAGTTTACGAACATTACTTGTTTGTGGGGCTTATAAGTTGGAGTCCTCTATCGATTGTGAAGATTTGAGTTTGTTGAGTGATTTGACAAGTCTTAGGACACTTGATTTGAGCTTCACTCATTTTAAGGAATTGCCAAAAGAAATTGAGAAGTTAATACATCTAAGGTATCTCGACTTGTCATGGACGGATGTAGAGGAACTACCTGAAACAATCGGTAATCTATCCAATCTGCAAACACTGAAACTTACTTGGTGTATGGGGCTTCGTAGACTTCCTAATGATATGGGGAAAATGGATAGCTTGAGGCACCTTGAAGCTGAGAATACAAAGTTGGAAGAGTTACCTGAATCGATTAGTGATCTATCCAATCTGCAAACGTTGATACTTAATTTGTGTGGCGAGCTTCGTAAACTACCTGAAACAGTCGGTAATCTATCCAATCTGCAAACACTGAATCTTAATTATTGTTCCAACCTTCGTAAACTTCCTGATGATATGGGGAAAATGGTTAGCTTGAGGCACCTTGAAGCTGTGAGGACAAAGTTGGAAGAATTACCTAAAACAGTCGGTAATCTCTCTAATCTGCAAACACTGAAACTTAATGGTTGTAGAGATCTTCGTAGACTTCCTAATGATATGGGGAAAATGGTTAGCTTGAGGCAACTTGAAGTTGAGAGTACAAAGTTGGAAGAATTACCTAAAACAGTCTGTAATCTATCCAATCTGCAAACACTGAAGCTTAAGGGGTGTGAGGTGCTTCGTAGACTTCCGGATGATATGGGGAAAATGGTTAGCTTGAGGCACTTTGAAGGATGTTGGAGTCTTGAATGCTTTCCTCGAGGAATTGGGAAATTAAGAGATCTTGAAACGTTGAGTAACTTCGTTGTGAGTGAAGAAGGAGATGATATCGGAGAACTAAAACATCTCAGCAACCTCCGTGGTTCGCTGAGAATATCAAATATTAAAGGTGTTGTGAAGGAGGCAATATTGAAAGATAAAGAATACCTCCGTCATCTCACATTGAGATTTAATGATGATGATGATGACGATGATGAGGCAGTGAAGAATGATGATGATGATGAGGCAGTGAAGAGTGATGATGATGATGAGGCATTGAGTTTGAAATCTTCGAGATTCAATTTACTCGAGGCAGTTCAGAGTGTCCTTGAATTACTTGAACCACATCCCAACTTGGAGAAGTTGGTAATAGAGAATTACAATGGTTCCAAGTTCCCAAGTTGGATGGAGTTTCCGAATTGGGAAGGAAGATCAATTAGGCTCCGTGACCTTACAATCGAGTCATGCAAAAACTTGAAGGTATTACCAGCTCTTGGAAGACTTGAATTTCTTGAAAAGCTATATCTATTCCGATTACATTGAGTTTCACAAATGGGGCTTGAAGTTTTAGGAGTCTTGAAGAATGGTGATAGTTCAGTAGCACCAGTAATAGCGTTCCCCAAGTTGAAGGAGCTCACCATTGGTGATATGAAACATTGGGAGGAGTGGGTGATAAAGACGACTGTAAATATCACTCTCATGCCTCTTCTTCAAACACTGTTCATTTTTCATTGCCCTATGCTCAAGTCATTGCCATGCCAAATCTTATCTTCTTCACTATGGGAAATGACAATAGACAGCTGTCCGTATTTGGAGGTCTCCTACCTTCCCCCGTCTCTGGAGGAGTTGAAGTTAGAGAATGATGCAAGTTCTCTTTTGATATCATTACCCATACAAAATGGTCCCCACACCAACCTCAAGTCTCTAGCCATTCGGTATTCACCGCATTTAACACTTCCACAAGGCTTATCACAACTCAAAGCGCTCCAAACTTTATATGTATCCAACTGTGATTCCTTAACGTGTATGTCCAACGAAATTGGTGAGATGAAACATTGGGAGGAATGGGTGATAAAGACGATTGTAAATATCACTCTCATGCCTCTTCTTCAAACACTGTCAATCTGGAATTGCCCTATGCTCAAGTCATTGCCATGCCAAATCTTATCTTCTTCTTCACTAAGGGAAATGACAATAGACAGCTGTCCGCATTTGGAGGTCTCCTACCTTCCCCTGTGTCTGGAGAAGTTGACTTTACAGAGCGATGCAGGTCCTCTTTCGATATCATTACCCATACAAAATGGTCTCCACACCAACCTCAAGTCTCTAGCCATTCAGTATTCGCCGCATTCAACACTTCCGCAGGGCTTATCACAACTCAAGGCACTCCAAACTTTATATGTATCCAACTGTGATTCCTTAACGTGTATACCCGACGAATTGAAGCATCTTACCTCACTTCAGGTATTGAAGATCTGTGGATGTCCTATCTTGGGACCACGCTGCAAGAAGGAAGTAGGAGAGGACTGGAGTATCATATCCCACATCCCAAACATTCACATTGATTGGAAGAAGATCCAGTGAGAAACGTTTGAACGCGCCAAAGATTCACAACTGGTTTTTTAAGGTAAGAAATTCAGCTCTGTTTCAGTTTCAGTTTCAGTTTCAATTTCAGGTTGATATTGATTTTATGAAAATCATTATACTAAACTTTGTTATTATGTTTGGTAGTAATGACATCAGTGAGTTTCGCTATGAGAAAATGATCAAAGACTAGCAGTAATGGCATCAGTGAGTTTGGCAGTATTTGAAAATTTCAAAGTGTCTCGCTCCAGATATGAAGAAAAGGGAACTTGGCTACTTTCTATTAAATGTTGTGACGTCTCCCCCCATTGTGTATATTAATAATGTTTACGATCACTGAGGTATGCGCTAACGCGCATGCTAGACTGTTATCCTCATAAAATATTTAGACATTAAGTGTGAATAGTATTTGTATTTATTAGAGAAATGCATTAAGTGGCATTTGTGATTTGTTGGAATTTGAATGTGGTAGTATAGTTTATTTTTGAATTCGTGCGAGAATTGTATTAGGGGGGGGACTTAGAATGACATTAGGTGATATTCCACTAGTCTTCATCTCACGAAACGTGGCAACCACTCGCTCAAAATTCGAGGATTTGGTGTAGCCAGTAATCATAGCTGTCCATAGCAACACATCAGATTCAGGTGCCTGTTTAAATAAATATATTTGCTGCATCTTCTACCCTACTACATTTTGAATGCATATCAACAAAAGTAGTTTTCAAAACCAAATTCATTTTCATTCCCTCTCAAAACCACATGGGCATGAATCAATCTTGCATATTCTACACCAAGAAAATAACACACCCTAAAACTGCAACAAAAGTTAAGTCATTCGGACGCACTCCATCCCCAATCATTCGAAGATAGTCCTAAAGCCCAACTCCACTTTTCGCTTGCACGTAAGACCCGATCGTCGTACTCCATGTAACTACATCCATATTCTTAATATTTTCATAGCTTCATTAAAACAAACACCCACACTTCGAATAAAAATCTACCAAAACACTCCCCAAAAAACTGGCTTCTCCTCAAACCCCAGTTTCACAATCTGGGTCTGAACAAAACACCCAAACTCAAGCACCTCCAAACCCGAGCACGCTATCCAAACACTAGCAAAACGTTAGAACCACCATACCCGAACCCCACATATCCTTAAAACCCCAAGTGCCTCACTATAATACCCATATCTCACATACCGATAAACCATCCCGGTCCAAGAAACCACATCTTTCACCCATATTTCATCAAATTTACCTCCAACTTCAACCCCAAAGCATTTTACATATAAACGCAACAAATTGTTTATCAAATGCATGTTATTTCCAAAACCCATTTTGATAATGGGGCTGTGAACACATATATCATGTTTTAGTGAGTTTGAGTTGCAAAGGGAGATTATAGTTTTTTTTTTACATTTTGATACAAAACTTCCTCTTATTTTTCTCAATAACTAGAATTCAAACAAAAGACCAGTTGATGAAAGCGAAGGCAATGCAGTGGATATTATTCTCGTTGTTGAGGACATTCCAGGCAATGATTTGATCGTATGATACATGACGACCCATAGTGGAGATGCAGATAGCAGATGGAAGATAAGCAAGGCCTATAACGGGGGATTGATTGTCATAAACTTCGTCATCACTAACATAAACTATCTGGAATGTCCTTGAATGTTTCAAAAAATATACTTATATAAGTATTGACAGTGTTAACACTGGCACAAACTTCTGAATTTAGCCTTGATACTTTTACCATCGGCTTTAGAAACTGATCATTCAGTTGAGAAGTTGGCATGGCAAATTTAACCTATATAGTAAAAAAATATTTCATTCAGAAAGCTAATAATACAAAGGCTATACATAATTTGTTATTTATTAGAACAAATTAAAATTAGAATTGTAATTTGTCTACTAAGAGTGGGTTCCTTTTTACCGTGCCCAAAAGAATCAGGGAAACAATAGTTGAAGATAAGAGCAAAATAACATCTAATAAAGTAGAGCATCACATTAATATGTACATCCTTTCTTTAACTAAAACTTACAACAAAAGCCTAAAATAGACAACAAGAACACCCTAAGATAAACAGCAATAACTTTGTAGCTTTTCAAAGGAGAGAGGGAGATGGACTGAGAGAAATAAAGACCTTTGCATCAAGAGGTTTGCTTGAAGTAGAATCAGCGCCTCTTCTCTGAAACATATGTCAAAAGATCTCTTCTTGGCTTTATAGAAGAGATATTGATGATGATAAATCAAGAAGTTTTTCAGCTTCAAAGTCTGGAAATGATGTATGTGTGTGGGTGGGTGGGGGGGTGTTCAAAGTGACAAGAGTGAGTTGAAAACAAAGTGAGAAACACAAAAAAAGAGGTTCTTTTCTACAGTTGTGGCCTTATGGGGATTTGAGCTGCTTGGGTTATGTTTTACTAAGGTGATTGTTTGTTTTTTAAGCTTTTGCTGCTGAAAAAATAATCAGCACTTGAAGCAAGCTATTTTTTTTTTCAGCAAAAAAATTTAGCATTAGGAATTTAAAAGCAAACACCACCTAAGTTAATAGTGTAATCACTATAGAGATTTTGTTCTGCCACTTCTTGGGGTTGATGATTATTTATGAGTTTCCTCACAAACATGATGATTAGAGCCTCAAAGGGATTATTTGGGCTGTGGGGCAGGTTTGAGGTTTGGGGTTCTTATCATCAGTTTGAAAACTCTCCTTAGTCCTAACATGTTAGGACATTTATGTAAGAAAATCATGAAAAAAATAAGTTTGTTTTTGTTGAGAAATAGGAACCTTTTCTGGTGTGGAGAAATGTTGAATTTGAACTGGTCCAGTTATGGAGGTATTATCACTTGCCATCTCTACTAGTAGTTGTTGTTGCTTCTGCTCAAGACTCTGATTTGATGCCCTTTTACTGGTAGAAGATTCTAGTTCCAATAAAGTATTATGTGCAGATCCTGAATCAGTACTCTCTCCTACTGACCTTGAGCTTCCCTGAAAAAAATATGCAAACATAAACACAAAGATCACATAAGTATTCACCCAAAAACTGCATCTTTACAAGAAAAACATAGCAAAAACTTCAAATTATACAAACATTAACCTCGCATGTAACCAAGAAAGATATTCAAGGATCATCGCAAAAGGTACCAAAAACTACAAGTACCTCAGTAATTTGGATGCTTCACACAAAGCCAAGACTAGAAAAGGCTCAAGAGGGTATTAAAGAGCCCTCTCAAAACATGTAAGATACTCAATTGAAAACCAATAAATGGAAGTGATTCTTTCCAGTTTCATGCCTGTTTGCAAAGCAAGAACGAATATGGCAGAGATATTGGTCAAAGGAGGAGAAAATTACTCTGAGAGTTGGCTGGTATTTCATTGGGAGTGAAGGGAACATTTCCAGAGTAGCAGCTACTGCTCTGGTTGTATATAAAGTTGCAGAATCACAAAAGTAATATCTCAGGAAATCAGCAGAAAAAAGACCCCAAGATTTTTTTTTCAAATATATATCAACTTCAGGAATTGATTCCCTATTATTTTTATTTTTTTGCAGTTAAGAGCCAGTAGTAATGTTGAAAGGAAAAATTTCTCTGTTTGATGCCTCACACTATTCAAGTTTCCCTGTATGAGAAATGATTGTTGTGCTCTAAAAGGCAAGCTACTCTGAGGCTTGTGTGGACATATTCAACTCTTTGGTACAAGTTTATCTCTATTTCTGCCTTTTTAGGGAGTTGGTTGTGCTCAGTAAATAAACATCAGAAAAGGAGTAAGGAAAGAGAGGCATACTTTTCCTAGCTTCAGCATTTCTTAACTGAACTCCTTGAAAAACAATTGCTTCTTCCAACTCCCCAAAATCAAAACTTAATCCATGTTGATTCCTAATCATCAAAACACCATAATCAACATCAAAGTTAGCAAATAATTATAGTGTAACAACAAAATACTATATAATATAACCAATAATATAAAAAAAACCATGAAGTAGTCCTTGCAAAAATAAATAACTGAAAACATGAATGGGGTTTTGTTGAAGAGTACATGAGGTTGTTAGCTGGAGATGTAGTGGTGATGCCATGATGTAACATAGAGTGTGGTAATGGTTGAATATGTTGATTTGATGGACTTGGATCTGATAAATATGTTTCTCCAGCTCTATAACCCTCCATGCAAAAAATAATCGTACCCAAAAGCTCAAACCATCTCAACTTTCAAATCTTCTTTGGGTTTCTCTATAAGGTGCATAAAGAGAAAATTAAGCTAAGAAACATAAACCTTTTAAGGTAAAGCATGAAACATCTATGTTTCCACAGGTTCCTTCTCTGTGTGTGCTTACCTGAAATATATATTGAGAAATTTCAGAGCAAGCCTTGTTTTAGTGCAAAATCTTCAAAACTGTCCACTTACACAGATGTGGAGGCAGTAGATGTCCGGTACTTGTTACCCAGGATGATTACAACGACCATGACATCGTCGTGATATTTTCTCTTCCTCCCAACAGGGATTCGCATAAACTCTTCTGTGCTGAAACCTATATTAAAACAAAACTCTAATCAGATCATCATGGATGAAACTGCAATATTTCTACGTAATAAATAATAACACAGCTGCTTATTTCCTCTGTTTTATCTCTAGGGCTGCAACTTGGAGGGCCAAACCTGACCCCAGCAGCAAGCAAAACCCCAAAACTCAAGGGTCTAACTCTTGAACTTGAGCAATGACTGTCCTACTAGAGTAGTAACTTATTAGGGTCCGGCAACCATGTGTGTGGGTACGCCGGGGAAGCCAGTGGCAGGTGGTGGTGTGGTGGGGCCAGCAGATGTTAGCGGGGAAGTCCTACAATCGCAGGCGACACTGAGAGAGAGAGAGAGAGAGAGAGAGAGAGCCGACGGAGGTTACAGTGGCGGCGGATGGTTTGGTAGAGAGAGACGTCTCAGGACGATAGAACCATTACCCTATGAACAGGTAAAGAGGGGAGTTCCAAGGCGAGCATTGACACTATGTGGATTACTTATGAAAAGCGACAACACTAATTCCAAGATTAATAAATATTGGAAGAAACATGCACTATTTTCTACATGTAGAGGCCACAGGAAAGGGGTTGAATACGATTATTGATGAGGGTTTGACGGATAACCTCATCTCAGAGAGCGTGACTGATAAATTACGACTAACATTTGTACCCCATCCCAAGGTCGCTACGTTTTGCTGGTTGCAGAAGGATAGTACAACGGGAGAGGTGACAGTACTATACCGTACTCGGGTGAAGATTAAAATGGGTGAGTGCGAAGAATCCATATTGTATACCGTTATCAAGATGGATGTGTGTCATTTACTGTTGGGCAAACCGTGGAAGTGGGAAAGGAACGCGATCCACATAGGGCGTCCTAACGTATATATTTTTATGTGGAAAGGGGTTCGACAGAGGTGGATAGGTCTACCGCCTGAAGAGACGACAGTTGCAAAGCCAAGTAGTTTTCTAACAGAAACAAGACAGCAGAGAATCGCCTACGCTTTGGTATGTACGATGACGACAACTCCTATAGCGGTTCCTGAGGTTTTGTTTTACAGCCACTACTTGATTGGAGAAATTTAACAGAAACTGATGTGAACATCTCCTAGTGCACGTCGTCCACTCGTTGACGGTCTTCTTATTTTAGCTTATTAAGATTTGGGGATTAACTATTGAAGATGTTTTTATTTTAAAGTTAATTAGATTCAAATTTGGAGAGATAGGGGACTTGCTATTGTAGAAGTAGGGCTGAAGCCTATATAAGTAGAGGGTGGTGTAACTTTATTTCTTAGTTGTTATTGAATAAAGCTTCAGGTTTAGCCCTAATTCAGTTTTTATTGAGTTTTGAATTTAGTAGAGAAAATCCTAATTTCAATTAGGTTTTCGTAATCTTCAAGTTTCCGCTTCTGACTTGAGTCAGAAACATACAAAACTTGAATTGGTGTAAGACTCAAAATTGATTGGAGAAAGTTCAAATAAAATACCTGCGTTTCCAGCAGCTTGTTCTCAACCAGATACTTTGCATGATCCTCAAAAGGATTGCTGTGGATAAACGAATGAACAAGTTGAACGACTTCTTCATTGTTGAAAAAATCATACAATCCATCGCTCCCCAAAACAACAAATTGGTCCTTCTCTGATACTTGATGACTCTTGGTGAATGGATTAGTGTAAACATAAAGTGGATTGCAGAAGTCTCGAAGGATGCCCATCAACGTGTCATTCATATTGCTCTGCACAACAAATAACGAACAAAAAAAGAAACAAAATTGTCAGAAGGAACAAAATTTTATAAACTTAAACACTAAACAACAAATCGAAGAATCTAGCTGACCTTTTTCAAGTAGCCTACACCAAATGCTCTGGTCAACTTCAACTTTCCTTTTTAATCTTCCGCCATATATAGGGGGGGGGGGGACGGGTCATCTGGATGATCTGCGAGTACTTTTTTGTACTCTATTTCATTATCAACCGAGTGAGTTTCCGTGAGTTGGATGGCTTTCACTAGACCCAGTTCTTGGTTCTCAAGCGTTGTCAGCATAGCCCTGCTGTCACCTAAGTTTAAAACGTACAGATATTTCCCATGAAGAAGTGCCACTAGGACACAGGACCCGACGGAGACCAAGTATGGCTGTTCTCCCATTTCGTGTTCAACCATGTGCAAAAAATCACTCTCAGATTGGGCAAGGGCACGACTAAGGCAGTTCAGCACTCCCACACAAAAAGATTCATCTGGGAACTCTTTATCAAAATTAACACTTCCTGATGAATCATTTAGCTTCTTTGTTCGCCATTCAAGCAAATGCAGGTGAAACCCTATATTTTCATATAAAACTCCAGCTAAAAAATCAGCAGCATCTCGACCATTGAATCCATCATATACTCCACAAAATAGCCATCCGTTTTCTTCGGAACATACGGCTTAGACTCTGTCCTCCCCTGCAGCCCCACCAGCCATTTGTACGTCCATGGCATTGAGAAAACTGGACGACTCTACCTTTGTGGGAGCGCTCATTGTCTTCAACAAACTTAGCCCTCCTTCATTAAGGCCATTTTCAGTTGATACACTTCCACCCAAGGTAGACATGCTGCTTATAGAAGACGAGGATACAAGATCTAGTCGTGAAAGAGAGGGAGATGACGCCAACCTTCTCAATGATTTTGGAGAATCTAGACCAGGCAATATTTCCTCTCCTATTACACCATTGCAAATATTTGTGTTTGCCAAGGTAGCATTAGCACTAAGAGCGGCACCGGACAAGCAAGAAAAAGATCCAGTCCTAGTCTTCATATTAGAGTTTGGGATCTGAACCCCGTTTGAAAGCTCAAACTCAGTAGGTGGCACATAAGAACTGCTATGGTCACTAGTACAGAAGTTGTATCCAAAACTAACACTGAGTTCTCCGGAAGGCTCAAAGATGTCTCCAAAGGTTTGAATCCTATCTGGGCGGAAAGTCTCGACTTTATGGTGATTGAGGTCTTTTCCTTCAATAGACAATGTATAGCCCATGTCGGACAGCTGAGAGAGGTTCGGAAAACTAGAGTCAGAGAGAATGAAAATTATAAATTCTAAGAAACATCAAAGCAATAATTTAGAAGGGAAAAAGCAATTAAGATATGGGTGAGAAGGCAATACATAAATTCAAAATTTTCAGAATTAAACAATTAATAGAACGTCCTGCTGTAAAGAATAAGATGATAATTTTTGTATTGAATTGTGCTTCTTTTTTACATGAAAATTGGTGAATTGACAAACTACCTTTGTGCACCCATTCTCATCTAGGACGGTTTTAAGTCACAGTAAATAATACCATGAACCTGTACATTAGTTCTCATTTCTAGACTTTAGTTTGCGGAATCAAAATTTATATAAATAAATAAGATGTACACCCTGTTAATCAAAGACAAAAAAATTCTTACTGCAAAGCATTGAGAAGGTCACGGGCAAGATCATGCACAGAGTCTTCCAGAAGCTGACCATCCTGTAACACCATTTTGTAACTGGATTAAGTGAAACACTGGATTGTAAGCTAACAGTGACTAAGGTGCTAAGACTCAATAAAATCTGGTTTTGGATATCAAGGAGATTCTTGTGTTTTAACTTTCTTATGAAGATTGTGCAATCATATCTGTGTGCCTACCCATCAGACGGCTTTAGGAGAATGTCAGATGGCTCTTGAGCCAGTCCAAGCAGTGATAGCATGCTAATCATTTTCACTGTGAGCCTTAAATTCAAATAGGTCTTTTTATACATGATTGCGTCTTTAAGATTGAAGCGTAAAAAAGTTTTGAAATAAAATGCTTTCACCAGTACCTATTTATAATATTTTAGGAATAGAATAAGATATCATAATATATGTAGCATAGACACTAACAAATTTCATAAGATCATTTTACCGCATTTCAGCTGCTTATGGATAACTACGTGTTTAACATCATACGTGAAGTAGCTTTTATGTATACATGTATACATGTAACATGATAGAGCAAAGAATAATATGTAACTGGCCTAACAAAGTCATGGATATATAACTTAAACGCACCCATAACATAAAGATTTTTAACTTCAAATATGATAACTAAACATCAGCTTGGGAACTACACATTGTTATTGAGGTTACGCCGATGGTTTCTTATTTGGATTGTTAGCCCAATGGTTACAACTACATATGTACTCAAAAGTGGAGGACTTACAAGGCTTGGGAAGATTGTTGGTGTTTGAGAGGATAGACAAATGAGAATACAATCTATGACAATATGTTTCTTTTTACTAATATGATATTCAACATTGGCACTCTAAAAATGGATTTGAGTATTGTACTTGTTAACTACAATTTTTTAGCAAAAACGTCCACACATCAGAAAATGACTACATTGGAAGAGGACAAAAAAAATGTATTCGCGAATAGCATCCCTTATGTGTACCCCGTTTCTTTGCTTCTTCTTCCCCTCCCTAATCATCTAAATACAATATCTTTCTATTCCACTACGGCACCCATTTTCCTTCCCCCCTAGCTCCTAGATTATTCCCCTACCAAATCTTACTCCCTTTTTATGAGCTATTTGCTTCAAAGATGGGTGTTCCCCATGGTCAATCTTTATTCCAAAAAATATGACATATCCAGATAAGGTGATCAAAACACCTATTAAACTCATATGAAGTTTATACTCTATCGCAAAGTAAAAGCAAAATTAAAGCCAAACCATTAAAGATCTTTTTTTTCCTTCAAAAACTAAACACAAATTGAAAATTTGACCAGACCCACCCCAGAACCTAATTAAGATTGAAGCTCAAACCCTCTAACATAACACCCAAAAAACCCTGTTTGTGTCAAAATAAACCCCTGAGAATACAAAACAACAGAAACCCATTCTTTTTTAAACACCCAAAAAAAATTAAACAAACCCTCATCAAGCATCAAACACAAATACTAAACCCATGAAATTAAAGCAAAAAATCACTATATTTCACAAACAAAACACAATGTAAACATGAATTAACCTTAGAATTGACTCCAAAATTACTTCAGAACAGAGAATTGTGAAGAGATAACGAGGATAGAAAGGGAATCACCTCGAAATTTAAAATTGAAGTGCAAATCTGGCACTTCTCTGGGATATCCATGGCGAGAAAAGATGATGATGTTCCTCGAACCGTAAAATATCTTCCACACTTGTTTTCCCCACAGAGAGGAAGAGGGAGGGAGAAAGAGACCTGAACCTAGCGATTTGAGTGAGGGTATTGAACTATATTAGCCTAAGAATCCTAAATGCATTCAGTAGGTCTAAGCTATACTAATATTATGTAGGCATTCCGCAAAAGTGACATGTGGCACTCCGTTATCGCAGATAAGTGGAATTCCTCCTAAAAACTCTCAAAACCCTACTTATTGAGAAGAAGAAAAAAAACTTCTATCGCTGAAATTTTACATTTTCACCTGCTCGAAGTCTCTCCAGAGATCGGCACAGCCTTCTCTAATACCAAACACCAAATAGAAAGCCCAATCTTTCATTGGATGGCATATTTTCCAAAAGCCCCTCCATAAATCTTAAAAAAAAAAAAAAAACTGCAATAGTATAATCTGGTAATAAATCTCCTTTTCAAGTTCGCATGCAATCAACCCAATGCAGTTTTGTTACAATCTTGAAAATCCCTCTCAATATTCTTTCTTTGTATCATTTCCTTTTACATATGCAGCGTAACCTACTTCGTGTTGATTATGAGAAGACTATTAAGGATTGTTGAAATTTCATGGAATCTCACTTCATGGTGCTCCCATCTTTCAATATCGCACGATATAAGTGACCTTCACCTTATTTGAAGAGTTAAGATCAAAAATTTGTCCTCTGCTGAGAGCATTCATTTAAATATCGTGGTGACTGATGTTGACGGGCATTCGACGATGGTTACTTTACACACAGTGATAGTACAATGATTCCCTTGGATTTCCTTTGGATTACAATGGTACTACACTGATCACTTGGAACACGTCACTGAATTGTGTATAATTCGTTCCTTCAAATTGTTATCTTTATTCTTCAATTCCATCTCCCTGAAAAATCAAAGCACTAGCTGGCCAATTAAAATTTCATAGTTATCTATATCTATTGATCCTGCTTATCTATTTCATTCTTTTTAAGCTTTGGGTGATATCCCGACTCTAATTTGGTAGATTTCCCTTACAACATTCAAGCAAACCCTAGCAACTTAGATTTTTAGCATCGTTTTTCAGAGTGACGGCCGTGCCATTTTCCATCTTCGGGCATGTAATAATTCCACTCCACGGTCTCTTTGTTTAGGTTTAGGTCCCTTTTAAAGCTATATCACGCATCAAGCCAAATGTAGTAAAGAAAATCTCTCCTTTTCACCCTTTTCATCTCAATCGTCCATCATTTTAAAGAGGGAGAAGGTAGTAACAAAGTCGAGCTTATTTTTGATTTACGTTGTTGGAACACCTTTGGCTTTTAGAACTTCTGCATACAAAACACCTTCTCTTTTAATCCTTGACAAGGAGACCTAGAAGCCAATTTTTGCAAATTCATGGTTCAAATATCCAATTGTAAAGCATCAGGTTAGACCCTTCAAGATATTCCTAGCCCAAAAGTTGCCATTTTCCTTGATACCAATCAGATTATGGAGCACATGTAGCGCGCTTTTGAAGGAAAATTTCAACATTATCAGGACCTATTTCCTTCTATTTTATTAATTGCTCTTTGACGTTGTTTTCGTTAGCTTTTGCTTTATTGGTTTAGATTGATAGAGGAACAAGAAAATGATTTGTCATGGTGTTTGATATTGCTACGGGGTTTGAATGGTTACCGCTTATCTTGTTTGAATGGTTATGGGTGACTTAATTCCTAGGCAAGATTGTGACTACTTGGATAGACATATAGGTATTCTTATGTGGAGTGGAAATTGGGTATAGCAGTTTGCAGGAAGAATTAATATTTGACGTCTTGTTGTTCTACTTCACAAGACATGCCAAAGCAAGTTTAAGCAACTGGGAGATTTTACAGAAAACATAATGGACATGTCGATTGTAATATAGGTTGTCAAGCTTATTTGATCTTTAAATATGATATTTGCAACGTTGTATTGATACAACATACTAACTATATACTACTCCAATCCATATTTTACTAAATACATGCAACCTACTTAATAACAGTTTACAGAGTTAACAATTGTGATCAAGTCAAAAGGTGCTATAAGATAAATTATGCATAATCAACTTGAATTTGTTAAGTAGTCTGGCCAACTATTTACCCTACAACGCACGGGTTAAGACACAAGGTATAAGACCCAAGCTCATGCCTGCTACATTCCAAGTTCGTGGCACTATGAGAATCTCCTATTGTTAATCAAATATAAAGTGTTTATTAGTTTTTTGCTAGTGAATCGCTCCAATCGTTTAACGTTAAGTACACGACCAAACTTTTATATGCATGATGTTGATTCTGCATACAAATTCTCCCATACATGTTGATTAACCAGAGATGAGTTATAATAAATTTATAAACATTATTAAAATACAGAGCAAAATCGAGCGTGAATCACTTACTTTTGCACTAATTGATAAGTTCGAACAGCATGAACTTCCTGCTCGTATTCCGATCCTCTGTAAGAGATATGTGGTTTGGAATGAACATCTCTCCAAATAAATCCAACAGAAAGTTCCATACAGAAATCAAATTCAAATAGAGAAAAAGATGAACTTACTTTTTAATGATCCCACTGGAGAGAAAGTGCATGAACCAAAAACAATTGAAAACCCAAATGTTCAAATCCCCATTAAAAAATTTCAACCATGAGCTTTTCAAACCAAACCATTGAACTGCAAGTTGTATATAATTGACAAGACTCTCATTCCCGCCTGGGGTTTTCTCCTCCATCTCTACATCACATCCATCCAACCCCTTAGATTGATCACCCCAAACGGCGCAGATTATCATGTAGCAGAATTCACTCCATCAATCAATCAAAGGGGTTGTTGCCTCTGATGATGCCTGCAACCCCAATTTTCAAAATCCAATTTCAATCAATCAAACAACCAAACTAATAAAAAAATTAGAGCGTTTGTTGTTGGGGAGAGGAGGAGGAGACCCATCAGGGGGAGATAGGAGAGAGCGCTTCGATGAAGCAGAGCTTCGTCTTGTCTCCACCATGATTTGCTTATCGACATAGTTTGGTTGTCGAATCCAAATACAGGAGAAAAACTCTTTAGGTTATTATAAGATTTACATGTTATTATCTGAAAAATTTAGTGCTGCTGGGTTTTAGTTGTCTTCACTCTTCATTCAGGTCTCTGTTTATTTCAATTTGTCTAACTACTAACTATTCTCAGCACCCACGATAACTAGGTAACGATTCAACAGACAAATAACATTGTTTCATGAGTAAGTAAACATTGTTTTTGATGGTTTAGGAATGGTGGGTGTAGTGATGGATTGGGTACCTGTACCTGTACCTCTTAATAGAAAGTATGTTGATTTCTTATGTTCTAAATTGCGCAGGTCATAAAAGTGGCACTGAAGGTATCCATCAGAGGAAGACCAGCAGCAGACCAGCAGCAGGTCACGTGGTTAACGTTTCTAGACGACTTTCTTAAAACAATAATGCTGCCAATGCTTTTTGTTGCGTAGGATCCATTGAACATTGGATGTCACACAAACGTTTTTGCTTATGCTTGTAAACTGTTGCGTTAATTATTCGCCATTTTACTAACCTCTGGTCGTCCCATATTTATCTGTTAACTAACTGTACCTCTTATCATCTCCGTATCTTGTTATTATAACACAAGATTCTCGTCATCTCATTATCTATATATA
Organism: Kingdonia uniflora; assembly: GCA_014058105.1. NCBI lineage: Eukaryota > Viridiplantae > Streptophyta > Magnoliopsida > Ranunculales > Circaeasteraceae > Kingdonia > Kingdonia uniflora. Next base: position 51,528 of record JACGCM010002032.1, on the reverse strand, counting down.
CCACCAAACTCAAACCCAGAGACCTATCAACCTCCAATGGCAATGGAGACCGAGATTCACACAGGTCACTCCTACATAAACCCGGAGTTTATAAATCAAAGTCTATAAACAAATACAGATGGGTGCCGTCTTAATAACAAATAAACATGAGTGTTAAAGGGCTCTAACATCTATATTATAAATCCACAATTTTGTAAAAATGAGGATTTTTTCCCCTGACTAAATGATTCCCACTCGAGACGATGACGATGACGATACAAAGGACCAAAAACTAATAGGGTTGATTAAAATTTTACAATATACCATTCAACAATGATGCTTTTAGAGAGAGCTTTGAAGCCCAAACCAACCAATGTGGTTGATTAAGCACTGTTTGTCTAGCGCCTTTTATCAAACACTTGACAAGCCACAAACAATGCCTTCAAAACGAAGTTACAATCTTGAGTGAATTCCTTATTCTATCAAGAAATATTGTTTTGAAACAGGGTATCTCGTCGTTGATTTTTTACCTGATCTTGAAAGATGCATCACTATGGCACTCAGTTTAATCCTGCCCGACACTGCCTTGAAGCACGTAAGCCTTATACGATCAATAATCTCTAAAAGAAAAGGTGCCATGATGCCCTTTACGCCATCACTTTATGTACACCTTGTTCAATAAAATGTGTTCTGCCCGATCTCGCCAATTGTATAATAATGACAGTTAAGTTGGAACTCGAGGATCTCGCACTTGGAATCGTCAAAATTATCTGTTATGTCATCACTATGAACCAAACTCGCATACTTGATAACCGGATTTCAGAAAAGTATTCAAAATTATGTTTTCTACCCTACTTATGTCCGATCCAGAATCAACTTTTCCTATTTACCTTGGACAGATGAGCGATTTCTTGACTGCATTGCCTCAATCTAGGGTTATAGAGGTAGACAGTGGCACCGCAAACTGCATTATTGCAGCATTCAGTTTGGATAATCTGGACAGTCTATTTGGGCTCATAGAACTTCTGTGTCCCACTCCCTTGAATTCGTCGCATTTTTACCGGCCTAGTCGAATTAAATGGGATTATGTCCTCAATTTGATCATTGATGCAATGGATAGGGATAAATGGTTTATTACATCCATACTTGTAGGCTGTCTAGAACTCATTTTCTCTCATGAGAGGGATGATAGAGAACTTGTGGGGAGATTGAACTTTTGTGTAGCGCGTCTTGCAGAGATGAACATTAAGCATTTCGTTCCGCCACCAATTTGTAACTCTTGAGATAGCCTCTCGAGAGCCACTGCAAGTCTTCCTTCTTCTTCAAAGTTTTCTAGTAGTTCATATCAAATTGATGGCTAAATATTTATAATATGGTGATTGTTGTTATATGGCCATAAGGATGATTAATTCATAACTTTTGTTCTTCCTAGTGAAAACCATGAGGAAAGGTTATGGAGACCTTAAGTGTGATTTGAATTTGACCTAAGGGCGCCTGTTTGGTTTGTATACATACTTATTTTTTACCGTTTCCCCTTGGTCTAGCTTAATTTTTTTTCATTTTTTGGTGGTATGTCCCGGTTTTCCATTTCGGTTGATGTTACTTATTACAGATCATGATTCATGAGTATCGAAATAGAATAACTCACATGAGTGAAATACAGTGTCCTCTGCGTATGTAATCACCTGATATCTAAGGCTAAGAAAAGCTAACATGACTTAGCATACTAAGTACATGAGTTCATGTCATTTTTACTAGCTAGTAGTACCCAGGCAGGTTGCACTGATTAATATTGAACGACACTAATTAAATTGCACTTCTTCATCGTAACTATAGGAGCTATCATGAGACAGTTCTTGATCCATCAACCTAACTAGTTGTCACGTTTTTTACCAAAGTCCCTCCCGCCAGGATTACATGATATTGTCATAATGATGTTTTCTACCCTACTTATGTTCGATCCAGAATCAACTTTTCCTATTTACCTTCATAGGTAAACATAGCTTATCTAATTTGGACCAGAAGAGGACCTCTACCTTTCATGTATAAGCCTACTATATAAGAGTCTGGCAAATGGATTTTGCTTGTCGTAATTGAGGAAACTACACCTTCTACTGGCTTTTCTTTCGAGATGCTGTTGTGTCAGTGATATATATCATTAAAATCCAAAATATGTAAAATAAACTTAATCTTATCCAACATGAGGAGATACTCTTTGCAAAAATCAGTTGGCCCTTAGCGAAGTATAACCCTTTATGCATATTTATACTTTTATATGAGAAAAAAATCAGTTGGCCCTCTCTACAAGTATTCTCTATTCAAATATGTTTCTAATTATGTTGTTCTATGTGTATTTTGATGATCATCATAAAGACTGGTAACAATTCAAGTTTTAACAAAGGCTGGCCTGCCATCGGAGTGTCTAGTAGGCCATGTACACTGCAGATTTAAGAGACCAGATGAGCATGAGTGCAGGCATGGTTACGAGATAACTGTAGCCGCTGGAACTGAAGAAGCTGAGGCAGATGCAGAGTATGATAACGCTCTGAAGGAAGCGATTAGGGGGGTGCAAGATGTCGTTACTAGCATCAATGAGCACTTGGAGGAAGTCATGTATGAGATCCAGGCCCTTGAAGGTGATGAATGATTTCAAAGTCGTCTCTGATCTAAGTAATGTTTAGAAGGATATTATTAGTGTTTAGAAACACAAATATGAAGAAAAAAAATATATGTTCTTTGGTGTAGTGGTTGCATAGCAGTTTTATCTTATTTTTGAATTGTTGAATCTACAATTTCAGATTGTGTTCTTTCACTGAATATAGTTTACTGCTTCTGTGAGATTGTAGAATTCCCACCACACATGGGTAGACAGATCGTCACATATCCTTGCCGTGCATCCAACCATGGCATCGTACCGACCTAGCCCACAACATGCTTGTTCCACTATCACTGAACCATGCATTGCACCCCAGGCGACAATGTTTAGTTTGCAAACTTGAATAAAAGAAAATGCAGGAACGTGGTAATGTGGGGTTATTTATGATTTCCATCATCCCTTGGTAGACATTACAGAAGACAATCTCGGCATCTGCTAACTCGGAGTTGAGGACTAAACCCAACTCAGAATCTTAGTTATGAACTTTGACCAAACATTGTTTTGGAGTCAGGTACAAAGTAGACGAGTAAATAGGTACAAAAATTGTTTTGGAGCTCCTATCCAATTCTTCTCAAGTTAGTGAACATCTTGTAAATATTTTTGTATGTTCTTGCTATTGGAGCTCCATTTATACAGTAGTAAGAGTATCTCCTAAAGTGCCTGACTGCCTTTGATGCAAAAAAACCAAATCCAAGGTAGTCAGACTCAATTTCTTCCAAGAGTACTTGACTTGAATTTTAAACTAATTCAAACAGGCGCATAAAACTCGGGCGCCCAATTTGATTTTTTTTTAAATTGGGCGGCTAAGTCTTAGGCGCTTGTTTAAAAACAGAACAGGCGCCCAACACTTGGGCGCCCAATCGCTTCTTAAAAATCCAAGACCGAGTCTTGGATTCCAAGGCTGAGACTTGAATTTTTAGACTCAAATCCAAGTCAGTCAGGCACTGTTGGAGGGCGAAAATCTGATGTGGCAGTTTAAAATTCAAGGTAGTGAGGCACTTTAGGAGTTGTAGTAAGATAAATGTCTGCTTTCAAATTCTGTGTTCTCAATCATATGGCAGTCTCTATGATCACAAGGAGGGGTCCCTTGGGTGAGCCCTGAAGGTTTGTGATTGCGTTCCTGATATTTTACAGTTGTATGACTGATTGTAATGCCCATATACCAGCATTATCGAATGAGTCTACTTGGGTTGGAAGCATAATCCCATGATTTAAATGGCTATGTTACCATGGTTTCAACCTCTACAGAATTGCTATATTTCAAGACTCAGCTAAAATCTGAAAGAATAGTGGCAAATAATTTGGCAGTCGAAAGAAAAACAAGTGACACTTAAATCTAACCATCAGTTGCTGTATCTGTCTTATCTGAAAATCTCAGATCTATCAGAGATTTGAATATCTCTCTGTCTGTCTCTCTCCCGCTCGTTTATTTTTCCTTCTTTTTGAATGGATCTGATCAGAGATTACTACTTTTTGAAGGGTGTATGCATCTCTGATCAGATCCATTCAATTTTAGCACTACTTTTCCTTTGTTTTGCAGATACTCTATTGTTGTGTAGCTTCCAGAGGTATGTTTATATTTCCTAGTATCTCTGATTCATTCAATTTTAGCACTATTTTTCCTTTGTTTTGCAGGTACTACTTCTACCATTTTTGAGTTAAATTGCATGTTTACTATAGTTGAATACTTGAATTGTGCTGAATTGTGTGTGAATGTAGATTGTGTATGAATTTTGAAGGGTGTGAATGTAGATTGTGTGTGAATTGTGCTTCAACTTCATCGCTCATTCTTCTTCAACTTAGGGGGCTTTGTTTTTTTTTACTATAGTTTAATACTTGAATTTGGGACTGATAAAATCAGAGTCTAAGCTGCAAAAATGGCAGAAAAAGCTCCAGAGGATAAGCTCCAGAGGTATGTTTATATTTCCTAGTATTTTATTTTAAGTATTATGGGTGTTGAAGCTGCAAAAATGACAGTGAAAAGCCTCTTGGCCCAGTGGTGGTTGTGACCCTCCATCAAGAGAGCTTCGAAACCCCTTGGGGTTGGAAACTTAGGGTTGCGGATCCCTATATTAAACCGGTTTGCCTAGCAAAAAAAAAAAAGGGTTGTCATTGGGCTCTTGGCCTAGTGGTGTTTGTGACCCTTCACCAAGAAAGGAGTAATGGATCCATAAAAAAAAAGGTTGTCGCTCTTGGCCTAGTGGTGGTTGTGACCCTCCACCATGAAAGGAGTCATGGATTTGAAACCCCTTGGAGTTGGAAAATCAAGGTAACGGATCCCCATATTAAACCCCTTAGTATATTGTTGTGTTGTAGAAGGATAAGCTCCAGAGGTATGTTATATTTCCTAAAATTTCCTTTTAATTATTAAGGAGCTTTAGCTTCAATAGTTTCAGTTAGTTGTTTTTGGAAAGTGAATTTTTGGAGAAAACTCATGAAACCTTAGTTTTCGCTAATTTTGATTTAACATACAAGTTTTCTCATATTAGTTCCTATTAAAAATGTGGATAAGTTTTGGGAAAAACTCATGAAATCTTAGTTTAATCTTGTTATTTTATTTATCAAGTCGATATAAATGTGAAAGAAGCAAAAAGTTAGAATGTTATTCTTATTGGTGGATATGTAGTCAATGTAATTGTGGAAGTTGTAAAGGGTTTGAGTGTTAGTAAAGTCAATGTAATTGTGAAAGTTGTAAAGTCAATGTAATTGTAAAAGGTTTGAGTGTCTATAAAGTCATTGTAATTGTAAAAGGTTTGAGTGTCTGTAAAGTCAAAGTAATTGTGGAAGTTGTAAATGTTTGAGTGTCTGTAAAGTCAAAGTAATTGTGGAAGTTGTAAATGTTTGAGTGTCTGTAAAGTCAAAGTAATTGTGGAAGTTGTAAAGGGTTTGAGTGTCTGTAAAGTCAATGTAATTGTAGAAGTTGTAAAGGTTTGAGTGTCTGTAAAGTTAATGTAATTGTGGAAGATGTAAAAGGTTTGAGTGTCTGTAAAGTTAATGTAATTGTAGAAGTTGTAAAAGGTTTGAGTGTCTGTAAAGTCAATATAATTGTGGAAGTTGTAAAAGGTTTGAGTGTCTGTAAAATATAATTGTGGAAGTTGTAAAAGGTTTGAGTGTCTGGAAGTTGTAAATGGTTTAAGTGTCTGTAAAGTCAATGTAATTGTAAAAGTTGTAAAAGGTTTGAGTGTCTGTAAAGTCAATGTAATTGTAAAAGGTTTGAGTGTATGTAAAGTCAATGCAATTGTAAAAGATTTGAATATTTGTAAAGTTAGAGTCGTAGGCTTATGTTTGTTAGTGCAAGTTCTGGAGATTGCTATGTGTTGTAGAGTATTCTTGAGATCTGAGATGCTTGAAAAATCTTCCCTGGCACACGAGGTGGTCAACTTTTAAGGTATTTTCTATAATGGTTTTAAATCTCATTTTATCTTATCATATCTTCCGAAGTCAAGTACGTAATTCTAAAGATCTCTGCTTTATGGTGACATGATTGAAGCAGATAGTGTTGATGCTTATTCAACGGGACCAAATCTTTTCCTGGATATCTTTCGTCGATTGTGGTATCTGTGTCTCGTAAATAATCTTAATGGGATAAGCTATCATATAAGAACTGGAGGTCAATTTGGGGAAGGTATGTACGATTAAACAAGAATGGTAAACATATTTGTGTTGTAAGCCATTACATACTTAAAGCTTGCTTTGCCCTGCAATCTCTTTTCCTACTTATATTATATTCCGGTGTACTTAAAGTTAAATAGAGGGATTTGAGATGATTATATGTTTCCCTTTGGGATGGATTTGTTACTGATGGCATATTGTGAGAGATTGGGAGATACTTATGAGTGGGTAAAGATATTTATTCGTATCCTCTTATCATAGAAAACATTAGAAGTTTCTCCAAAATGTGTAAAATAGGTATCAAACCTAGTTTTTTTTTTTTTTTATATTTTTTATTTTATCATCTATAGTTCTTGCATGCTTTCGAATGTAATATTGGTCTTAGAGAAAACTTGAATTTACCGACTGCATTAGAGATATCATTTTTTTTAATTATATGAAATGGGGTATACCTTGTTATTGAGTTAGCCATTTTTCAATTTTAGTCTTGGATTACTTTATTCTTGATAGATATTACGAATCTTTTGTAATTATATTTATTATTGATATTACAGGATGCCAGGGGAAAAGATATGAACCTAAGCATATTCAGGGGGAAGGTTCTGTTGACTATCAGTACACGAGTAGGAGGCGTTCGAGAGGTATGCAACTTACGATTTAATTTTCCTGGCTTTGTTGTTTAATGATCTCTAATCCTGAACACACAAACACATTAGGGGTATTGCCCAAGTACCCTGTAACCCAAAACATTTTGGGAATGTGTATATCTTATTATCAAGTAAAGATCGTATTTTAAGATAACTCTCACAAAAAACACATTAACTTTCTCATAACTTCTATCTCTCTGTGGACCACAGGTTCTTCCTGACGACATGGTTGTACTAGCTGAACCAGTTTCTAGTGATATGGTAAAAGCAATTCCAAAGGCTATTTACATTCTTCCCAAGATCGACCTAGAAGTTATTCACTTCCGCGTGAGTGACTTCACATGATACAGGTTTAAATAGTATATATATTTGTATTATTATCAGGTCGATGCTAAAGATGTGAGCCTTTACAGATCTCTCTTTTCTGCTAGATGAAAAAACTGTACTGTTGGCATGATGTGACAAAAAGGACCGTGCATTTAGGTAAATATTTCATTACTCTACGATTCATGAATTGGTAATCAAAACTATTATATATACCATACAAACCTTTAGTTTTAGCTATTGGTGTTCTTCATGTTCATTATCTTTTTGGTTGCTCAAAGATCAAAATCGTTCGATCTTTAAGATTCCGATTGTGTATTCATCCATTCACGAGTTTGCCACAAGGTAACACCAATACAATGTTCTCTATAAAATTACCTAATGAAGGACATGTTTGTTATGAGCCATGAACGTCTGGAAAGACACTTTGCCTCTGTTTACAATTATAACCAAAAAAGACATGTTTGTTTTCTCTCTCAAAACAGACATGTTTTGTTTGTCTGTAGATGCATGCATAACTTGTTTCCTTCCCTCCAATACATGGTTTTCCTCACAAAGTAATTCCACATTTGATACAGAAAAAGTTGAATACTTTAAATCACCACCAACCTTATGACCAACATCGATTCGTGAATAACAGGTAGCTTTCTTCTTTATTTCTTTTTTGTCAGTTTTTCTCTTCGCTCTTTATCTTTTACTGTTGTTTTCATTTTTTTTTGCTATCTTTCTCCGATTCCCCTTGTTTCTCCTGTAACCCATATTTCTCTTTTGTCGTGGTTGCATAGATGTAAGGATGTTGGTGGCATTACTGTGGAAGTTGTAAAATGTTTGAGTGTCTGTAAAGTCAATGTAATTGTGGATGTTGTAAAAGGTTTGTGTGTAAGTAAAGTCCATGTAATTGTGGAAGTTGTAAAAGGTTTGAGCGTCTGTAAAGTCAATGTAATTGTAGAAGTTGTAAAAGGTTTGAGTGTCTGTAAAGTCAATGTAATTGTGGAAGTTGTAAAAGGTTTGAGTGTCTGTAAAGTCAATGTAATTGTGGAAGTTGTAAAAGGTTTGAGTGTCTGTAAAGTCAATGCAATTGTATTGAGTGTCTGAATGTTGGAGGCATCGGTTTATGTTTGTTAGGTCAAGTTTTGGAGATTGTCTTGTGTTGTAGAGTATTCTTGAGATCTGACGAGGTGCTTGGGAAATCTTCCATGACGGATGAGTGGTGCTGACTTGGTCATGAAGAACAAGAGGCAAAAACCTTTGCTTCATGGGTATGCCAATACCACCTATGCCTGATCGCATATATACGAGTCGTCTCACAACCACCTAATATGTAACTACTTAACTAATTCTTATGTTTCAGTGTATTGATTATTTGAAGTATGATAACTGCAACAATGGCGAAATAAAGCAAACAACTAGGTAAACCTATTACCCCCACAACTTATTTGTTAATTTAAGAAATTCTTCTAAATTATTTATTTTTGTTTCCTATATAGATACCCTGTCATGACCCGTACACTGATGAAGTCAGGCCGTTCAATTTTTTTATCCCTGTGTGAATGGTATTTTTTTTCTCCTTGTAACTCTATTTTCTTTTTCTACCCAGAATATGTCTTCTTTTGCTTGAGTTTAAATCTTTCAATTTTCTCTCTGTTAAACAGGGGTGACATGCATCCAGCTCTATGGGGTGCTAAGGTTGGGAATAGCTGGAGAACCACTCAAGACATTTCTGATACATGGGAAAGGTAAAACCATTTACTGGCGCTAAGAACAATATTTTTCTTGCTTGCGGTGAAATATGTTGTAATTTTTGTAAAACATGAGTATCTTTTTTTTATTGCACCCAACAGTATGATCTCTAGAGCTGATATGAATGAGGTGTACGCTGATTTTGCAAGACCTGGAGGTTGGAATGGTAAGCAACTACAGATTTTCCATATATTCCTAGATGATATTTTGTATTGATGAAGGATAACGATTATAGGGAATCATCGCTTCAAGCAATTGGGCTAATGCTATGAAAAAGATTGTAATGCAGATGCAAATTATTAGCTGCTTTAGTGGGCGTGAGTGTATCGATCACTTGAATCTCGATATTTCCATTGAAAACAAAATAATTGCTTGTAGTTGCGTTAATCGCAAGATTTACATGTCATCATTATCTCAGTACTATTTTCAAAAACTAGGATTAACCATATCCTAATCTAGACTAGGCAAAAATAATCCCTGGTTTTTTCATTTGACTAGATCCAGACATGCTTGAAGTAGGAAATGGAGGGATAGTTTTCCCCAGATTTTGAAGTTTGACTCCTACTTAAATTTGAATGCCTGTGTGAGTAAGGTGGTGAGTAACTACAGCTGGAACATTCTCCAACACTTGTACCATAACATCTCAACTATTGTTGATGACCTCCCTCCTATTGTTGTTGTTCTTATGAGAGACAAGATCTTTTGGACTGCCTCAACTGGAAGAGATTTCACTATTGCTGAAACTATGGAGACCATTAGAATCAATAAAGGAAAGATCCACTGGGCTAACATTTGCTGGTCCAAGTTCAACATTCCTAGACAAGGGTTCACAACTTGGATGCTTCTAAAAGGTGTGCTTGCTACTCAAAACAGGCTAGTCCAAAGACATATGCTTAATGCCTTCCTTTGCTGTATCTGTAATGCTTCAGAAGAAAGCTTTGGCCACCTTTTTATGGAATGCAGCTTAGCTAAAGAAATTTGGGGTAAATTGCTTTCAAAATGCATTGTCTTTAGAAGCTTTGACACTCTGGAGAATGAAGTGAACTGGATATCCTCTTTGCCTCAAAAGAATCTCTGTAGCATCATTGTGACTGACTATGGGGGCCTTGCTAGACAGCATGATGAAGTGTGTTTGTTAGCCTATGCAGGAAGGACTTCTCCTAACTCTATTATTTATCAAGAAATGGTTGCCATTGAGAGGGGCCTTGCCTTACTAATTGAACTGGGGGTTAGGAGAATCAGAGTGGCCACTGACAGTATGCTTATGATTCATTATATCAAGGGAGAAGTTGTTCCTCCCTGGAACTGTTTTCTCCTCCTACAGTCCATAAGAAGATATTGTGTGAAGCTTGAGTTCTTTCAAATTGATCATGTCTTTAGGGAGATTAACGAAATGTGAGCTTGTAGAAATCCCACCACACATGGGTCAAAGGATCGTTACATACCATCTCCTTGGCCATGCATCCAACCATGGCATCGTACCGACCTAGCCTACAACATGCTTGCTCCACTTCGCATTGCACCCCAGGCAGCATGTTTAGTTTGCGAACTTGAAGCTTACTAAAAGAAAATGCGGGAATGTGGTAATGTGGGGTTATTTATGAAGACGATCTCGGCATCTGCCAACTCGGGGTTTCTCAGAGAGCATTGTGTTGTACTGTAAGATATCCTTGTTAATCTTGTCGACACAATGTCCCGTCCCCGGACTCGTTGTCTGACCGGAAGACTTCCATAGTGTTTAAGGTGCACACCCCAATGGGCCTATTCCCATGCAAACAATCTTCCTTACATCTTATGCCTGTTGTAACTGTTGATTTAGTGCCTGAAATCCCAAGTTCCTTGTGTTCATTATGGTGGAGGGAGCGTTGGCAGGCCCATCTTCTCCACTGCAACTAAACATACATCAGTTAGACAGATTGTCATTATCATAGAATCAAAATCATGAACTGGGGTTGCTTGTTTTGGCAAATGAAAGATGGGTGTTCCAGTTCATGTATAATGTACAAGTGCGGTCTTTAGTAAGGCCCAATAGTGGCCCAACTGACATTTCATATATTTGGCCTAAAGGCGACGGCTACCGTGGGGCATAGGATCCATCAACCTTAGTACCCATTGGTAGAGGCCTTACCTGAATGGGACAAACGTCTATCTTTAAATGGGTACAGACGTTTGTCCCATACGTGGTTGGCGAAAACTAGATTGCATTCCAGAGTGTATGCGAGAGGAAACATTCCACGTCTGGCATTGGGAGATGTAGGTTTTGCTCTTTACTCCTAAAATGATCCCTATTGGAAACATATAGATAGTATAGTACTCACCGTATGTAAAGCAAATCTTAGCCCTTTGAAGATTACTGATAAGTAACAATTGTGTTCCTTCTTATTCATATGTAAAGCAAATCTTAGATTACATCTTCGTATCTTCTTTTTTCTTTCTTACTCACTGTAAGTATAAATGCATATAAGAGATATGGAGCACATCATGTGCAGAGTGTAGTAGTAGTAAGTAGTAAGTAGTGGAGAGTTGCAGAGGGAGATATGAAAACATCTCATCTACTACCATTGCTCTTTTTCTTGATTACTACTAGTAGCACTGTCGTGTTGAGATTTACAAACCAGGACGAACCCAAAGATGACATCAACAGAAAGAATCTAATTGCTAATGGACTTGGCATCACACCTCCTATGGGGTATACTACTACTCTTATCTATCTATCATATTAAGATAAAACAATATTTTAAGAATGTGAGAATTGTAATGGACTTGGTTTCAAGTGGAATAGCTGGAATCACTTCAGTTGCAATATTGATGAGAAAATGATCAGGGAAACTGGTAAGTACAAACTACCACTACACTGACCACCGCCACTGATTATGAGGTTTTCAATTTACCTTTGCCTTGTATCGCATCATGTATCCGGTTTTCCCAAGATAAAACACAGCAAGCAAACCTAGGATCACTATCTGATCTATTCACAGGCCACTCTAACTGTTCACCCTATTATTGACAAGCAATGGATTTGTATTAAGTTAACTCATTGGAATTGGTCCAATGCTCTATAACGCTTCTTAGAAATGCAGAAATATTATTTATGTGATTTTTAATCTTGCAAATTTACTAATTAAATACACTTTTCTTGTGATGGTTTCATAACTAACAGCTGATGCTTTGGTGTCATCTGGTCTTGTCAAGCTTGGATATCATTATGTAAATATAAGTGTGTGGCTGCCTTTTTGTTTCTATTATCACCCTTTTCTGATTCTATTTGTGTCAAAACATGTTATTTGATAGACTGATATCTCTCTTCCTTTATTAGATGATTGTTGGGCTGAGCTAACTCGTTATTGACCACACAAACTAACTCGTTATTAGATGATTGTGGGGTCAATAAATATCATTTATTGAGCCCAGAAACTACTCAAATGTGCTTGTATTTACACATAAAAATGGGCAATTTAGTCTCATATTATAGGCAACAAAACTATTGCTCAAAAAATCTGTAAAATGAAAATTCCATGTCAAACTCTATGAATAGGTTTTGTGACTATCGTAGAGTCCATAAATATCTCTAATTGATCCCACAAATGACTCAAATGTGCTCACTTATTTATCCCTTAAACGACCCAAATGTGCTTGTATTTACTCATGAAAATGATCAATTTTGTCTCATTTTATAGGCTCTATAACTATTGCTAAAAAAATCCCTAAAATTAAAATTCCATATCAAACTCCATCTATAGGTTCTGTGAATATAATGGAGTCCAAAATTATCTGTTATTGACCCCACAAACTACCCAAATGTGCTTGTATTTATACATAAAAATAGGCAATTTAGACTCATATTATAGGCAACAAAACTATTGCTCAAAAGATCCGTAAAATCGAAATTCCATATCAAACTCTATGAATAGGTTCTGTGACTATGGTATAGTCCATAAATATCTCTAATTGATCCGCCAAATGCCTCAAATGTGCTCAGTTATTTATCCCTTAAACAACCCAAATGTGCTTGTATTTACTCATGAAAATGATCAATTTTGTCTCATTTTATAGGCACTATAACTATTGCTTAAAAAATCCCTAAAATTAAAATTCCATATCAAACTCCATTTATAGGCTACGTGAATATAGTGGAGTCCAAAAATATCTGTTATTGTTCCCATAAACTACTCAAATGTGCTTGTATTTACACATAAAAATGGGCAATTTAGTCTCATATTATAGGCAACAAAACTATTGCTCCAAAAATCCGTAAAATAGAAATTCCATATCAAACTCAATGAATAGGTTCTGTGACTATCGTAGAGTCCATAAATATCTCTAATTGATCCTCCAAATGCCTCAAATGTGCTCACTTATTTATCCCTTAAACGACTTAAATGTGCTTGTATTTACTCATGAAAATGATCAATTTTGTCTCATTTTAAAGGCTCTATAACTATTGCTAAAAAAATCACCAAAATTAAAATTCCATATCAAACTCCATCTATAGGCTCCGTGAATATAGTGGAGTCCTAAAATATCTGTTATTGACACCACAAACTACTCAAATGTGCTTGTATTTACACATAAAAATGGGCAATTTAGTCTCATATTATAGGCAACAAAACTATTGCTCAAAAAATCTGTAAAATGAAAATTCCATGTCAAACTCTATGAATAGGTTTTGTGACTATCGTAGTGTCCCTAAAAATCCCTCTAATTGATCCCACAAATACTCAAATTGCTCTAACGTATTTTGCCCTTATACGACCCAAATGTGCTTGTAGTGTACTCATGAAAATGATCATTTGTCTAATTTTATAGGCTCTATAACTATTGCTCAAAAATCCCCTAAAATTAAACCTTCATAATCAAATTCCATCTTATAGCTCTGTGAATAGAATGGAGTCCAAAATTATCTGTTATTGTGACCCCACAAACTACCAAATGTTGCTTGTATGTTATACATAAAAATAGGCAATTTAATACCATATTATATCAACAAACGTTGCCCAAAAGATCCGTAAAATCGAATTCCCTATCAAACTGCTATATAGGTTCTGTGACATGGTATAGAGTCCCATAAAGATCTCTAATTGATCCGCGAAATGCCTCAAATGTGCTAGTTAGTATCCCTTAAAACAACCCAATGTGCTTGTATTTACGCAATGAAAGATCATTTTGTCTCATTTTAATAGCACTATAACGATTGCTTAAACAATCCCTAAAATTAAAATTCCGATATCAAACTCCATCTATAGGTCCGGAATAGAGTGGAGTCAAAAATACCTGTTATTGTCCCCAGAAACTACCCAAATGTGCTTGTATTTACACTAAAATTTGGCATTTAGAGCCAATATAGGCAACAACTATTGCTCAAAAAATCCGCAAAATAGAAATTCCTACAACTCTAACTCTATGAATAGGTCTGTTACTATCGTATAGTCCATCAATATCTCTATTGATCCTCCAACGCCTCAAATGTACCTCACTGATTTCATCCATAAACTGACCCAAATGATGTGCTTGTATTTACTCATTAAAATGATCAATGTTTGTCTTATTTTTATAGGCTCTATAACTATGCTAGAAAAAATCCCAAATTAAATTCCATATCAAACCTCCCTCTTATGCTCCGCGAATAAGTGGATCACACAACATCTGTTATTGAGCCCCAGACATACTCAATGGCTTGAATTTTACACAATACAAATGGTCAAATTTAGTCTCATCTTATAGGCCACAAAACTATTGCTCTAAAATCCGTGAAATGAATTCAATAGTCAATCTACTGATAGGTTTTGTGACTACGTAGAGTCCATAATATATCTCTAATTGTCCCACAAATGATCAAATCGTTGCTCACTTAGTTATCCCCTTACACGACCCAAGTGCTCTGTATTTACTCCTGAAAATGATTCAATTTGTCGCTCTGTTATAGGCTCTATAACTTATCTAAAAAATCCCTAACTAAAATTTCCATATCAACTCCATCTATATCTCCGAATATTAGTGGAGATTAACTCCAAATAGATTATGGTCCCACACAAGTACACAAATGTGCTTGTATTTAACATAAAACTGGGCAATTTATGCTCATATATAGCACAAAACTGTGCTCAAAAATCCTAAAATGGAAATTACACTATCACTCTATGAATGGTTCATGTGACTATGAGTAGTCCATATAATCTCTAAATTACTCCCAAATGCCTCAAAATTGTGCTCAAGTATTTATCTCACTAGAACGAAACCCAAATGTTGTGTATTTACTCATGAAAATGAGACATTTTGTCTCATTTATAAGCTCCTATAACTATGCTTCAAAAATTCCCAAATAAATTCAATACTCAAACTCCATTATAAGCACCTGTGATATAGTGAGTCTTCAAAAATACTCGTTATTGGTCCAACAATACTCCAAATGTTCGTGTCTTTACACATTAAAATGGCAACTTTAGTCTCATATTATGGCAAAAACTATTGCTCCAAAAATCTCGTACATAATGGAAATTCCCACGTATCAACTCTATATGCTGAGGTTTTGACTATCCGTAGCAGTCCGATAAATATCTCTGATGATCCCCCAATGACCTCAATGTGCTATCACTATTTTCCTTAACGACCCAATGTGCTGTATTTACTCATGAAAATGATCAATTTTTCTCATTTAAAGGCCTATACACTATTGCAAAAAATCCCAAAATGAAATATCCCAATCTCAACTCATCTAGAGGCCTCCGTGACATATAGTAGGGTCCGCAAATATCTTTATTCGACCCACAACTACCTCAAATGCTGTATTACCATAAAATGGCAATTTTCTCATAGGTTCTGGGCAAACTATTTAAACTCTTGCTCAAAAATTCCGTAAATGAAATTCAATGTATACCCATATGAATAGTTTGTGACTATCGTAGAGTCCTATATATCTCTAATTGATGCCTCAAATGGCTCAAATGTGCTCCCCATTATTTATCCCTTAAACGCCCAATGTCTTGTATTTTACTCATGAAATGATTCAATTTTGTCTATTGTTATACGGCTCATAACTATTGCTAAAAAATCCCCAAAAATAAAATTCCATATCAAAACTCCATCTATAGCCCCGTGAATTTGGGACTTAAAAATATCTGTTATTGAGCCCACAAAATACCAAAGGTGCTTTCTATTTACACATAATGGACAATTTCTCTCATACTTATAGGCACAAATCTATGTTCTCCAAAAACTCCGTAAAAGGAAATTCCAATCAAACTCGATGATAGGTTCTTTGACTATCGTAGAGTCCACATAATATCTCTAATTGATCCTCCAATGGCCTAAATGTGTGCTCACTTATTTATCCCTTCACCGACCCAAATGTGCATTGATTTATCATGAAAATGCTAATTTTGTCTCATTTATAGGCTCTATAACTATTGCTAAAAAAAATCCCCAAAATTAAAATTCCATATCAAACTCCACTATAGCTCCGTGAATTAAGTGGACTTAAAAATCTGTTTTGACCCAACAAAATACTCAAATGTGTTGTCATTAACATAAAAATGGGCTATTTAGTCTCATATTATAGGCACACACTATTGCTCCAAAAATCCGTAAAATAAAGCCTCATATCAAACTCTAATGAATAGGTGTCGTACTATCTTTTGTCCATAAATATTCTCTAATTGTATCCTCCAATTGCCTCAATGTGCTCACTTATTTATCCCTTAAAGCCCAAATGTTCTTGTAGTTACTCATGAAAATGATCAATTTTTTCGATTTTATATCTATAACTATTGTAAAAAAATCCCCTAAAATGAAAATCACTATCAAATCCATCGATAGCCGTCCGTGAATATGTGGAAGGCCTAAAATATCTGTTATTGACCCACCCAAACCTCAAATGTGTTGTATTACACATAAAAGTTGTAATTTGAGTTCCATATATAGGTACACAACTATTATTGTCTCAAAAGATCCGTAAAATACAATTCATTCAACCTAGTAATAGTTTTGTGACTATCGTAGGTCCATAAATTACTCTAATATCCCACCAATGATCTCAAATTGTGCTCACTTATTTATCCTTAGATGCGACCCAACATGCTGCTTGATTTACCTCAATGAAATGTAGCAATTTTGTCTCATTTATGCTGCTATAACATTGCCTACAAAATACATTAAAATTAAAATTTATATCACAACTCCATCTATAGTGCTCCGTAATCTATGGGTCCAAAATAAAAGAGCCCCTTGTTTATTGACCCCACAAACTACCCAAATGTGCTTGTATTGATACACTATAAAATGGGGAAATTTAGACTCCTTTCAAGACGCACAAAACTATTGCCACCCAAAAATCCGTAAAATGGAAATTCTATATCAAACTCTATGATAGGTTCGTGACTATCGTAAGTCCTAAATATCTCTAATTGTCCTCCAAATGCCACAAATGTGCTCACTTATATTAATCCCTTACAAGCGACCCAAATGTGCTTGTATTTACCAATGAAAATGATAATTTGTCTCATTTTATAGGCTGCAATAATCTATTGCTAAAAAACATCCCCAAAATTAAAATTCACTTCAAACTCCATCTATAGGACCGTGACTAATATGTGGAGTCCCTAAAATATGCTTTATTGACCCCAAAAAAAAAACCACAACTACCCAAATGTGCTTATTAGTTACAGCATATAAATGGGCCATTTAGACTCAATTACAGGCAAGCAAAACTTGCCAAAATCGTGAAATGGAAATTCACATTCAAAACTCTATGATAGGTTTTTTTGACTATCGTAGAGTCCATAAATTTCAATTTTTCCTCCAAAGTACTCAACTGTGCTTCACTTATTTATCACGTCCAAACACCCAGGTCTTGTATTCTACTCAGAAAATGATCAATTTTCCTCATTCTTTAGGCTCGCACTATTGCTATAAACTCCCTAAAATTAATCGCATATCAACTCCATCTATGAGCCCCGTGATATATGGAGTCCAATAAGACTAAATGTATATTGACCCCATAAACTACCCAAAGTGCTTGTATTTACACATAAAAATGGTCAATTTAGTCTCATATTGATGGCAACACGACTATTTCTCAAAAAATAAATGCGTAAAATATAAATTCCATATCCAACACTATGATAGGTTCTTTGACAATCTAGAGTCCATAAATCATCTCTAATGATCCTCCAAACGCCTCAATGTACTCCCTTATTTACCCTTAACCCGACCCAATGTGCTTGTAGTTACTCATGACAATGTATCAATTTTGTCTCATTTTATAGGCTCTATAACTTATTGCTAAAACCATGCCCAAATTAAAAATTCCATATCAAAATCCCTCTATACTCTCCGTGCATATCGTGGAGTCCCCAAATATCCGTTTTGACCCCACAAATTCCTAATGAGCTTGTATTTACACATAATTGGGCCATTTACGTCTCATATTATAGCACAAAACTATTGCTCAAAAATCCGTACAATATAATTCCAAATCAAACTCTATGAATAGGTTCGGTGACTATCGTAGAGTCCATAAATATCTCCTAATTGATCCTCCAATGCCTCAAATGTGGCTAAATTATTTATTTCTTTACACGACCCTAATGTTCTTGGTATGTTAATCATGACATGATTAATTTTGTCTTCATTTTATAGGCTCTATAACTATTGCTAAAACAATACCCAAACTTCAATTCCATATCAAACTCCATCCTATCGGCCTCCCGGGATATAGTGTAGTCCTGAATATCAGTTATTGACCCTACAAACTACTCAATCATGCTTGTATTTATCACATAAAAATAGGCAATTTAGTCTCATATTATAGCACCAAACTTATTGCGCAAAAATACTGAAAATGAAAATTCCATGTACACTCTATGAATAGGTCTTTTGCACTACGTAGAGTCAATCAAAATCTCTAATTGATCCCACAAATGACACAAGTGCTACACTATTTTCCCTTCTCCGCCCAAATGTCTTGTATTTACTCATAAAATGATCAATTTTGTCTAAGTTTTTATGGCTTCACGTAATATTGTTAAGAAAATCCTACAATTAAACTTCCATTCACACTACCATCTATAGGTTCTGTGAATATATGGAGACCTAAATTTTCGTGTTACTGACCCCACAAACTACCCAATGTCTTTGTATTATACATAAAATAGCATTTTAGACTCATATTATATGCAAACAAACTATTGCTCAAAAGATATTCCGTAAATCTAAATCATATCAGAAACTTATGAAGGTTCTGTGACTATGGTATAGTTCATAAATATCTCTATTGATCCGCCAAATGCTCAAATGTGCTCAGTTATTTATCCCTTGGCACCCAAATGATTCTTGTATTACTCGTGACAATGACATTTTTGTCTCATTTTATAGGCAGCTCTAGACTATTGCTTAAAAAATACCAAAATTAAGTCCATATCAACCTCCATCTATAGGGCTCCGTGAATATAGTGGAGTGCCAAAAACCTGTTGATTGTCCCCATAAATTCCCAAATGTGCTTGTAGTTACACATAAAAATGGGCAATTTATGTCCATAATTATAAGCAACAACATTTCTCAAAAACGCCGTAAATGAAATTCATATTACTCTATGATAGGTTCTGTGCCTATCGCAGAGTCCATAAATATCTCTAAGTGCGTCCTCCAAAGCCTCAAATGTCTCACCACATTTTTATCCCTAAACGACCCCAAATGTGCTATAGTTACTCTGAAATGATAAATTTTTCTCAATTTTTTAGGCTCTAAGAACTATTGCAAACAAATCCCCAAAATTAAATTCCATCAAACTCCATCATATCTCTCCGTAAATTGTGGAGTCCCAAAAATATCTTTATTGGAACCCTACAGACTACCCAAATGAGCCTTGTATTTCCACATACAAATGGGCAGTTTGGTATGCATATTATAGGCACAAACTATTGCTCAAACAACACCTACCTAGAATTCCATATCAAACTCAAGCATATGTTCTGTGACTATCGTATAGTCCTTAATATCCCTAATTGATCCCACAAATGACTCAAATGTGCTCACTTAAATTTTATCCCCTTAAAAACGACCCAAATGATGCTTGTTATACTCATGAAATGATCATTTTGTCCTCATTTTATAGTCTCATAACTAATTGCTAAAAAAACTTGCTAAAAAAAATCCCCAAAATTAAAATTCCCATATCAACTCCATCTATAGGCCTCCGTGAATATAGTGGAGTCCCTAAAATATCTGTTATTGAGACACAAATACCCACATTTGCATTTATTTACACATAAAAATGGGCATTTAGACTCATATTATTGGATAGAAAACTATTGCCAAAAATCCGTAAATGGAAATTCCATATCAAAATCTATGAATAGTTTCTTGACCTATCGTCGAATCCATAAATATCTCTATTAAATCCTCCAATGCCTCAAATGTGCTAACTTAGTTATTCCTGAACGACCCTAATGTGCTTGTATTTACTCATGAAAATGATTACTTTTGTCCCCCCCCAACCCCCCCCATCATTTTATGGGCTTCTACTAACTATTGCTAAAAAATAACCCAAATTAAATTCCATATCACACTCCTCTATAGGCTCCGGGAATATCGTGCTATCCTGAAATATCTGTTTCTGACCCCAACAACTTCTCAAATTGCTTGTAATTTCCATAAAAATAGGCAATTTAGTCTCATATTCTAGGCAACAAAACTGTTTGCTCAAAAATACGGAAAAGAAAATTCCATGTCAAACGCTATTAATAGGTCATGGACTATCCGTAGCGTCCATAAAAATCTCTAATTGTCCCAACAAATGACTCAAATGGCTCACTTATTTAGCTTAACGCCCCAATGTGCTTGTATTTACCTCATGAAAATGACTCAATTTTGCTATTTTATGCTCCTATAACTTTGCTAAAAAACAAAATCTCCTAACATTTACAATTCCTATCAAACCCTCTATGATGGGCTGTGAAATAATGGAGTCCTAAATTAGCTGTTATTTGACACCACAAACTAACTCAAATGTGCTTGTTTTAAGTTACCATAAATAGGCAATTGTAGACTAATATTATATGCAACAAAACTATTGCTCAAAAAATTCGCCGAAATGCGATTCCATGTACAACTCTATGATAGGTTCTGTGACTAAGTCGTAGGTCCATAAATCTGTAATTGATCCCCCAATGACCAACATTGCTCACTCTGTTTTTACTCCAAAAGCCCAAATGTTTTCTGTTTTTATCATGAAAATGATCCAATTTGTCTACTTTTATGGCTCTATAACTTTGCTTAAAAAAATCCCAAATAGTAAATACATTTCAAACTCCACTTAGTGGTCTGAGTGAATATCATGGAGTCCAATTAATCTGTGGTATTGACCCCCACAAACTCCCAAATGTTTGAGTTTAACATCAAAAAGCATTTAGTCTATCTAGGCAACAAAACTATTGCTCAAACATCCTGTAAAATCGACAAATTCCATGTCAAACCTCTATGAATAGTTTGTGGACTATGTAGTTCCCATAAATACTCTAATTGATCCAGTCCAAATGCCTCAAATGAGCTCACTTATTTTATCCGTTAACCAACCCAATTGTTTGGGGCTTGTATTTACTCATGAAATGACACTTTTTCTCATTCATAGGCCTCTGTAACTATTGCTTAAACAATCCCTAAATTAAATTACTTACAAACTCCATCTATAGCACCGTGATATGTGGGAGTCCTAAAATACCTTTATGTGCCCCAACAGACTACCTCAAATGTCTTGTATTACACATAAAATGGCATTTAGTTCATATTTAATAGAAGCAACAAACTGTTGCTCAAAAACTCTGAAAATAGAAATTCCATATAAACTCCTATGAATAGGTTCTGTGACTATCGTAAGAGTCCCAACTGATTCTCTATTGATCCTCCAAGCGCCTCAATTTAATCACTTATTTATCCCTTAAACGCCCAAGGTGCTTTGTATTTACTCATGAATGAGCAATTTTGTCTCTTGTATAGGCTCTATAACCTATTGCTAAAAATCCCCCAAAATTAAAATCCATCTCACACTCCATCTATAGCTCCGCGGATATGTGAGTCAAAACTATCTGTTCTTGACCCCACAAACTACTCAATGAGCTTGTATTTACACATAAAAATGGACATTTAGTCTCATTTATAGGCAACAAAACTATTGCTCAAAAATCCGTGAAAATGTAAATTCATATCAAACTCTATGAATAGGTTTCTGTGACTATCGTAGAGTCCATAAATCTATCTAATTGATCCCCAAATGCCTCAAATGTGCTCACTTATTTATCCCTTAAATGACCCCAAATGTGCTTGTATTTACTCATGAAAATGATCAATTTTGTCTCATTTTATAGGCTCTATAACTATTGCTAAAAAAAATCCCTAAAATAAAATTCCATATCAAACTCCATCTATAGGCTCCGGAATCTAGTGGAGTCAAAAATATCGTTATTGACCCCACAAACTACCCCAAATGTGCTTGTATTTACACATAAAAATGGGCATTTAGTCATCATTTATAGGCAACAAAACTATTGCTCAAAAAATCCGTAAAATGGAAATTCCAAATCAAACTCTATGAATAGGTTCTGTGACTATCGTAGAGTCCATAAATATCTCTAATTGATCCCCCAAATGCCTCAAATGTGCTCACTTATTTATCCCTTAAACGACCAAATGTGCTTGTATTTACTCATGAAAATGATCAATTTTTTCTCATTTTATTGGCTCTATAACTATTGCTAAAAAATCCCTAAAATTAAAATTCCATATCAAACTCCATCTATAGGCTCCGTGAATATAGTGGAGTCCAAAAATATCTGTTATTGACCCACAAACTACCCAAATGGGCTTGTATTTACACATAAAAATGGGCAATTTAGTCTCATATTATAGGCAACAAACTATTGCTCAAAATCTGTAAAATGGAAATTCCATCAAACTCTATGAATAGGTTCTGTGACTATCGTAGAGTCCATAATATCTCTAATTGATCCCCCAAATGCCTCAAATGTGCTCACTTATTTATCCCTTAAATGACCGAAATGTGCTTGTATTTACTCATGAAAATGATCAATTTTGTCTCATTTTATAGGCTCTATAACTATTGCTAAACAATCCCTAAAATTAAAATTCCATATCAAACTCCATCTATAGCTCCGTGAATATAGTGGAGTCCAAAATATCTGTTATTGACCCCACAAACTACCCCAATGTGCTTGTAATTGAACATAAAAATAGTAATTTAGTCACATATTATGGCAACAAAACTATTGCTCAAAAATCTGTAAAATGGAAATTCCATATCAAACTCTATGAATTGGTTCTGTGACTATCGTAGAGTCCATAAATATCTCTAATTGATCCCCCAAATGCCTCAAATGTGCTCACTTATTTATCCCTTAAATGACCCAAATGTGCTTGTATTTACTCATGAAAATGATCAATTTTGTCTCATTTTATAGGCTCTATAACTATTGCTAAAAAAATCCCTAAATTAAAATTCCATATCAAACTCCATCTATAGGCTCCGTGAATATAGTGGAGTCCAGAAATATCTGTTATTGACCCCACAACTACCCCAATGTGCTTGTATTTACCATAAAATAGGTAATTTAGTCACATATTATAGGCAACAAAACTATTGCTCAAAAAATCTGGAAAATGAAAATTCCATATCAACTCTATGAATAGGTTCTGTGACTATCGTAGAGTCCTAAATATCTCTAATTGATCCCCCAAATGCCTCAATGTGCTCACTTATTTATCCCTTAAATGACCGAAATGTGCTTGTATTTACTCATGAAATGATCAATTTTGTCTCATTTTAGGCTCTATAACTATTGCTAAAACAATCCCTAAATTAAAATTCCATATCAAACTCCATCTATAGGCTCCGTGAATATAGTGGAGTCCAAAAATATCTGTTATTGACCCCACAAACTACCCAAATGTGCTTGTATTTGAACATAAAAAGGGTATTTAGTCACATATTATAGGCAACAAACTATTGCTCAAAAATCTGTAAAATGGAAATTCCATATCAACTCTATGAAGGTTCTGTGACTATCGTAGAGTCCATAAATCTCTAATTGATCCCCAAATGCCTCAAATGTGCTCACTTATTTATCCCTTAAATGACCGAAATGTGCTTGTATTTACTCATGAAAATGATCAATTTTGTCTCATTTTATAGGCTCTATAACTATTGCTAAAACAATCCCTAAAATTAAAATTCCATATCAAACTCCATCTATAGCTCCGTGAATATAGTGGAGTCCAAATATCTGTTATTGACCCCACAACCTACCCAATGTGCTTGTAATTGAACATAAAAATAGGTAATTTTAGTCACATATTATAGGCAACAAAACTATTGCTCAAAAAATCTGTAAAATGGAATTCCATATCAAACTCTATGAATAGGTTCTGTGACTATCGTAGAGTCCATAAATATCCCTAATTGATCCCCCAAATGCCTCAAATGTGCTCACTTATTTATCCCTTAAACGACCCTAATGTGCTCGTATTTACTCATGAAAATGATCAATTTTATCTCATTTTATAGGCTCAATAACTATTGCTAAAACAAACCCTAAAATTAAAATTACATATCAAACTCTATCAATAGGCTCCGTGAATATAGTGGAGTCCCAAAATATCTGTTATTGACCCCACAAACTCCCCAAATGTGCTTGTAATTAAGAAAAGAATGGGCAATTTAGTCACATATTATAGGCAACAAAACTATTGCTCAAAAAACCTGTAAAATGGAAATACCATATGAAACTCTATGAATAGGTTCTGTTACTATCGTAGAGTCTATAAATATCTCTAATTGATCCTCCAAATGCCTCAAATGTGCTCACTTATTTATCCCTTAAACGACCCAAATGTGCTTGTATTTACTCATGAAAATGATCAATTTTGTCTCATTTTATAGGCTCTATAACTATTGCTAAAAAAATCTCTAAAATTAAAATTCCATATCAAACTCCATCTATAGGCTCCGTGAATATAGTGGAGTCCAAAAATTCTGTTATTGACCCCACAAACTACCCAATGTGCTTGTATTTGACATAAAAATGGGCAATTTAGTCACATATTATAGCAACAAAACTATTGCTCAAAAATCTGTAAAATGGAAATTCCATATCAAACTCTATGAATAGGTTCTGTGACTATCGCATTATCCATTAATATCTCTAATTGATCCCCCAAATGCCTCAAATGTGCTCACTAATTTATCCCTTAAACAACCCAAATGTCCTTGTATTTTCTCATGAAAATGATCAATTTTGTCTCATTTGATAGGCTCAATAACTATTGCTTAAAAAATCCCTAAAATTAAAATTCCATATCAAACACCATCTATAGGCTCCGTGAATATAGTAGAGTCCTAAAATATCTGTTATTGACCCCACAAACTACCCAAATGTGCTTGTATTTAACATAAAATGGGCATTTAGTCACATATTAGGCAACAAACTATTGCTCAAAAAATCTGTAAAATGGAAATTCCATATCAAACTATATGAATAGGTTCTGTGACTATCGTAGAGTCCATTAATATATCTAATTGATCCCCCAAATGCCTCAAATGTGCTCACTTATTTTATCCCTTAAATGACCGAAATGTGCTTGTATTTACTCATGAAAATGATCAATTTGTCTCATTTTATAGGCTCTATAACTATTGCTAAACAATCCCTAAAATTAAAATTCCATCAAACTCCATCTATAGGCTCCGTGAATATAGTGAGTCAAAATATCTGTTATTGACCCCACAAACTACCCCAATGTGCTTGTAATTGAACAAAAAATAGGTAATTTAGTCACATATTATAGGCAACAAAACTATTGCTCAAAATCTGTAAAATGGAAATTCCATATCAAACTCTATGAATAGGTTCTGTGACTATCGTAGAGTCCATAAATATCTCTAATTGATCCCCCAAATGCCTCAAATGTGCTCACTTATTTATCCCTTAAATGACCGAAATGTGCTTGTATTTACTCATGAAAATGATCAATTTTGTCTCATTTTATAGGCTCTATAACTATTGCTAAAACAATCCCTAAAATTAAAATTCCATATCAAACTCCATCTATAGGCTCCGTGAATATAGTGGAGTCCAAAAATATCTGTTATTGACCCCACAACCTACCCCAATGTGCTTGTAATTGAACATAAAAATAGGTAATTTAGTCACATATTATAGGCAACAAAACTATTGCTCAAAAAATCTGTAAAATGGAAATTCCAAATCAAACTCTATGAATAGGTTCCGTGACTATCGTAGAGTCCATAAATATCTCTAATTGATCCCCCAAATGCCTCAAATGTGCTCACTTATTTATCCCTTAAATGACCGAAATGTTCTTGTATTTACTCATGAAAATGATCAATTTTGTCCAATTTTATAGGCTCTATAACTATTGCTAAAACAATCCCTAAAATTAAAATTCCATATCAAACTCCATCTATAGGCTCCGTGAATATAGTGGAGTCCAAAATATCTGTTATTGACCCCACAAACTACCCCATGTGCTTGTAATTGAACATAAAAAGGTAATTTAGTCACATATTATAGGCAACAAAACTATTGCTAAAAAATCTGTTAAATGGAAATTCCATATCAACTCTAATAATGGTTCTGACTATCGTATAGTCATAAATATCTAATCTTTAATTGATCCCCCAAATGCCTCAAATGTGCTCACTTATTTATCCCTTAAACCACAAATGTGCTTGTATTTACTCATGAAAATGATCAATTTGTCTCATTTTATAGGCTCTATAACTATTGCTAAAAATCCCTAAAATTAAAATTCCATATCAAACTCCATTTATAGGCTCCGTGAATATAGTGGAGTCCAAAAATATCTGTTATTGACCCCACAAACTACCCAAATGTGCTTGTATTTTACACATAAAATGGCAATTTAGTCACATATTATAGGCAACAAAACTATTGCTCAAAAAATCGTAAAATGGAAATTCCAAATCAAACTCTATGAATAGGTTCTGTGACTATCGTAGAGTTCATAAATATCTCTAATTGATCACCCAAATGCCTCAAATGTGCTCTCTTATTTTTCCCTTAAACGACCCAAATGAGCTTGTATTTACTCATGAAAATGATCAATTTTGTCTCATTTTATAGGCTCTATAACTATTGCTAAAAAATCCCTAAATTAAAATTCCATATCAAACTCCATCTATAGGCTCCGTGAATATAGTGGAGTCCAAAATATCTGTTATTGACCCCACAAACTACCCCAATGTGCTTGTATTTAACATAAAAATAGGTAATTTAGTCACATATTATAGGCACAAACTATTGCTCAAAAATCTGTAAAATGGAAATTCCATATCAAACTCTATGAATAGGTTCTGTGACTATCGTAGAGTCCTATTAATATATCTAATTGATCCCCAAATGCCTCAAATGTGCTCACTTATTTATCCCTTAAATGACCGAAATGTGCTTGTATTTACTCATGAAATGATCAATTTTGTCTCATTTTATAGGCTCTATAACTATTGCTAAACAATCCCTAAAATTAAAATTCCATATCAAACTCCATCTATAGGCTCCTGAATATAGTGGAGTCAAAAATATCTGTTATTGACCCCACAAACTACCCCAATGTGCTTGTAATTGAACATAAAAATAGGTAATTTAGTCACATATTATAGGCAACAAAACTATTGCTCAAAAAATCAGTAAAATGGAAATACCATATGAAACTCTATGAATAGTTTCTGTGACTATCGTAGAGTCCATAAATATCCCTAATTGATCCCCAAATGCCTCAAATGTGCTCACTTATTTATCCCTTAAATGACCCAAATGTGCTTGTATTTACTCATGAAAATGATCAATTTTGTCTCATTTTATAGGCTCTATAACTATTGCTAAAACAATCCCTAAATTAAAATTCCATATCAACTCCATCTATAGGCTCCGTGAATATAGTGGAGTCCAAAAATATCTGTTATTGACCCCACAAACTACCCAATGTGCTTGTAATTGAACATAAAATAGGTAATTTAGTCACATATTATAGGCACACAACTATTGCTCAAAAAATCTGTAAAATGGAAATTCCAAATCAAACTCTATGAATAGGTTCCGTGACTATCGTAGAGTCCATAAATATCTCTAATTGATCCCCCAAATGCCTAAATGTGCTCACTTATTTATCCCTTAAATGACCGAAATGTTCTTGTATTTACTCATGAAATGATCAATTTTGTCTCATTTTATAGGCTCTATAACTATTGCAAAAACAATCCCTAAAATTAAAATTCCATATCAAACTCCATCTATAGGCTCCGTGAATATAGTGGAGTCCAAGAATATCTATTATTGACCCCACAAACTACCCCAATGTGCTTGTAATTGAACATAAAAATAGGTAATTTAGTCACATATTATAGGCAACAAAACTATTGCTCAAAAAATCTGTAAAATGGAAATTCCATATCAAACTCTATGAATAGGTTCCGTGACTATCGTAGAGTCCATAAATATCTCTAATTGATCCCCCAAATGCCTCAAATGTGCTCACTTATTTATCCCTTAAATGACCGAAATGTTCTTGTATTTACTCATGAAAATGATCAATTTTGTCTCATTTTATAGGCTCTATAACTATTGCTAAAACAATCCCTAAAATTAAAATTCCATATCAAACTCCATCTATAGGCTCCGTGAATATAGTGGAGTCCAAAAATATCTGTTATTGACCCCACAAACTACCCCAATGTGCTTGTAATTGAACATAAAAATAGGTAATTTAGTCACATATTATAGGCAACAAAACTATTGCTAAAAAAATCTGTTAAATCGAAATTCCATATCAAACTCTACGAATTGGTTCTTTGACTATCGTAGAGTCTATAAATATCTTTAATTGATCACCCAAATGCCTCAAATGTGCTCACTTATTTATCCCTTAAACGACACAAATGTGCTTGTATTTACTCATGAAAATGATCAATTTTGTCTCATTTTATAGTCTCTATAACTATTGCTAAAAAATTCTCTAAAATTAAAATTCCATATCAAACTCGATCTATAGGCTCCGTGAATATAGTGGAGTCCAAAAATATCTGTTATTGACCCCACAAACTACCCAAATGTGCTTGTATTACACATAAAATGGTAATTTAGTCTCATATTATAGGCAACAAAACTATTGCTCAAAAATCCGTAAAATGGAAATTCCATCAAACTATATGAATAGGTTCTGTGACTATCGTAGAGTCCATAATATATCTAATTGATCCCCCAATGCCTCAAATGTGCTCACTTATTTATCCCTTAAACGACCAAAATGTGCTTGTATTTACTCATGAAAATGATCAATTTTTCTCATTTTGGCTCTATAACTATTGCTAAAAAATCCTAAAATTAAAATTCCATATCAAACTCCATCTATAGGCTCCGTGAATATAGTGGAGTCCAAAAATCTGTTATTGACCCCACAAACTACCCAATGTGCTTGTATTTAACATAAAATGGTAATTTTAGTCTCATATTATAGGCAACAAAACTATTGCTCAAAAAATCTGTAAAATGGAAATTCCTATCAAACTCTATGAATAGGTTCTTGACTATCGTAGAGTCCATAATATCTCTAATTGATCCCCCAAATGCCTCAAATGTGCTCACTTATTTATCCCTTAAATGACCGAAATGTGCTTGTATTTACTCATGAAAATGATCAATTTTGTCTCATTTTATAGGCTCTATAACTATTGCTAAACAATCCCTAAAATTAAAATTCCATATAAACTCCATCTATAGGCTCCGTGAATATGGTTCCAAAAATATCTGTTATTGACCCCACAAACTACCCCAATGTGCTTGTAATTGAACATAAAAATAGGTATTTAGTCACATATTATAGGCAACAAAACTATTGCTCAAAATCGTAAAATGGAAATTCCTATCAACTCTATGAATAGGTTCTGTGACTATCGTAGAGTCCATAAATATCTCTAATTGATCCCCCAAATGCCTCAAATGTGCTCACTTATTTATCCCTTAAATGACCGAAATGTGCTTGTATTTACTCATGAAAATGATCAATTTTGTCTCATTTTATAGGCTCTATAACTATTGCTAAAACAATCCCTAAAATTAAAATTCCATATCAAACTCCATCTATAGGCTCCGTGAATATAGTGGAGTCCAAAATATCTGTTATTGACCCACAAACTACCCCAATGTGCTTGTAATTGACATAAAAATAGGTAATTTAGTCACATATTATAGGCAACAAAACTATTGCTCAAAAAATCTGTAAAATGAAATTCCATATCAAACTCTATGAATAGGTTCTGTGACTATCGTAGAGTCCATAATATCTCTAATTGATCCCCCAAATGCCTCAAATGTGCTCACTTATTATCCCTTAAATGACGAAATGTGCTTGTATTTACTCATGAAAATGATCAATTTTGTCTCATTTTATAGGCTCTATAACTATTGCAAAACAATCCCTAAAATTAAATTCCATATCAAACTCCATCTATAGGCTCCGTGAATATAGTGGAGTCCAAAATATCTGTTATTGACCCCACAAACTACCCCAATGTGCTTGTAATTGAACATAAAAATAGGTAATTTAGTCACATATTATAGGCAACAAAACTATTGCTCAAAAATCTGTAAAATGGAAATTCCAATCAAACTCTATGAATAGGTTCTGTGACTATCGTAGAGTCCTAAATATCTCTAATTGATCCCCAAATGCCTCAAATGTGCTCACTTATTTATCCCTTAAATGACCGAAATGTGCTTGTATTTACTCATGAAAATGATCAATTTTGTCTCATTTTATAGGCTCTATAACTATTGCTAAAACAATCCCTAAAATTAAAATTCCATATCAAACTCCATCTATAGGCTCCGTGATATAGTGGAGTCCAAAATATCTGTTATTGACCCCACAAACTACCCCAATGTGCTTGTAATTGAACATAAAAATAGGTAATTTAGTCACATATTATAGGCAACAAAACTATTGCTCAAAAATCTGTAAAATGAAATTCCATATCAAACTCTATGAATAGGTTCTGTGACTATCGTAGAGTCCATAATATCTCTAATTGATCCCCCAAATGCCTCAAATGTGCTCACTTATTTATCCCTTAATGACCGAAATGTGCTTGTATTTACTCATGAAAATGATCAATTTTGTCTCATTTTTAGGCTCTATAACTATTGCTAAAACAATCCCTAAAATTAAAATTCCATATCAAACTCCATCTATAGGCTCCGTGAATATAGTGGAGTCCAAAAATATCTGTTATTGACCCACAAACTACCCCAATGTGCTTGTAATTGAACATAAAATATAATTTAGTCACATATTATAGGCAACAAAACTATTGCTCAAAAATCTGTAAAATGAAATTCCATATCAAACTCTATGAATAGGTTCTGTGACTATCGTAGAGTCCATAAATATCTCTAATTGATCCCCCAAATGCCTCAAATGTGCTCACTTATTTATCCCTTAAACGACCAAATGTGCTTGTATTTACTCATGAAAATGATCAATTTTGTCTCATTTTATAGGCTCTATAACTATTGCTAAAAAAATCCCTAAAATTAAATTTCCATATCAAACTCCATCTATAGGCTCCGTGAATATAGTGGAGTCCAAAAATATCTGTTATTGACCCCACAAACTACCCAAATGCGCTTGTTATTACATAAAATGCAATTAGTCTCATATTATAGGCAACAAAACTATTGCTCAAAAAATCTGTAAAATGGAAATTCCATATCAAACTCTATGAATAGGTTCTTTGACTATCGTAGAGTCCATAAATATCTCTAATTGGTCCCCCAAATGCCTCAAATGTGCTCACTTATTTATCCCTTAAACGACCCAAATGTGCTTGTATTTACTCATGAAAATGATCAATTTTATCTCATTTTATAGGCTCTATAACTATTGCTAAAAAAATCCCTAAAATTAAAATTCCATATCAAACTCCATCTATAGGCTCCGTGAATATAGTGTCCAAAAATATCTGTTATTGACCCCCACAAACTACCCAATGTGCTTGTATATTGACACATAAAATGGCAATTTAGTCTCATATTATAGGCAACAAAACTATTGCTCAAAAATCCGTAAAATGGAAATTCCATATCAACTCTATGAATAGGTTCTGTGACTATCGTAGAGTCCATAATATCTCTAATTGATCCCCCAAATGCCTCAAATGTGCTCACTTATTTATCCCTTAAACGACCCTAATGTGCTCGTATTTACTCATGAAAATGATCAATTTTATCTCATTTTATAGGCTCTATAACTATTGCTAAAAAAACCCTATAATTAAAATTCCATATCAAACTCTATCTATAGGCTCCGTGAATATAGTGGAGTCCAAAAATATCTATTATTGACCCCACAAACTTCCCAAATGTGCTTGTATTTAAGAAAAGAATGGGCAATTTAGTCTCATATTATAGGCAACAAAACTATTGCTCAAAAAACCGGTAAAATGGAAATACCATATGAAACTCTATGAATAGGTTCTGTTACTATCGTAGAGTCTATAAATATCTCTAATTGATCCCCCAAATGCCTCAAATGTGCTCACTTATTTATCCCTTAAATGACCCAAATGTGCTTGTATTTACTCATGAAAATGATCAATTAGACCTCATTTTATAGGCTCTATAACTATTGCAAAAAAAATCCCGAAAATTAAAATTCCATATCAAACTCCATCTATAGGCTCAGTGAATAGAGTGGAGTCCAAAAATATCTGTTATAGACCCCACAAACTACCCAAATGTGCTTGTATTGAACATAAAAAGGTAATTTAGTCACATATTATAGGCAACAAAACTATTGCTCAAAAAATCTGTAAATGGAAATTCCATATCAAACTCTATGAATAGGTTCTGTGACTATCGTAGAGTCCATAATATCTCTAATTGATCCCCCAAATGCCTCAAATGTGCTCACTTATTTATCCCTTAAATGACCGAAATGTGCTTGTATTTACTCATGAAAATGATCAATTTTCTCATTTTATAGGCTCTATAACTATTGCTAAAACAATCCCTAAAATTAAATTCCATATCAAACTCCATCTATAGGCTCCGTGAATATAGTGGAGTCCAAAAATATCTGTTATTGACCCACACAAACTACCCCAATGTGCTTGTAATTGAACATAAAAATAGGTAATTTAGTCACATATTATAGGCAACAAAACTATTGCTCAAAAATCTGTAAAATGGAAATTCCAATCAAACTCTATGAATAGGTTCCGTGACTATCGTAGAGTCCATAAATATCTCTAATTGATCCCCAAATTGCCTCAAATGTGCTCACTTATTTATCCTTAATGACCGAAATGTGCTTGTATTTACTCATGAAAATGATCAATTTTGTCTCATTTTATAGGCTCTATAACTATTGCTAAAAAATCCCTAAAAAAAATTCCATATCAAACTCCATCTATAGGCTCCGTGAATATAGTGGAGTCCAAAAATATCTGTTATTGACCCCACAACTACCCCAATGTGCTTGTAATTGAACATAAAAATAGGTAATTTAGTCACATATTATAGGCAACAAAACTATTGCTAAAAAATCTGTTAAATGGAAATTCTATCAAACTCTATGAATAGGTTCTGTGACTATCGTAGAGTCCATAAATATCTCTAATTGATCCCCCAATGCCTCAAATGTGCTCACTTATTTATCCCTTAAACCACAAATGTGCTTGTATTTACTCATGAAAATGATCAATTTTGTCTCATTTTATAGGCTCTATAACTATTGCTAAAAAATTCCTAAAATTAAAATTCCATATCAAACTCCATCTATAGGCTCCGTGAATATAGTGGAGTCTAAAAATATCAGTTATTGACCCCACAAACTACCCAAATGTGCTTGTATTTACACATAAAATGGGCAATTTAGTCTCATATTATAGGCAACAAAACTATTGCTCAAAAAATCCGTAAAATGGAAATTCCATATCAAACTCTATGAATAGGTTCTGTGACTATCGTAGAGTCCATAAATATCTCTAATTGATCCCGCAAATGCCTCAAATGTGCTCAATTATTTATCCCTTAAACGACCAAAATGTGCTTGTATTTACTCATGAAAATGATCAATTTTGTCTCATTTTATAGGCTCTATAACTATTGCTTAAAAAATCCCTAAAATTAAAATTCCATATCAAACTCCATCTATAGGCTCCGTGAATATAGTGGAGTCCAAAAATATCTGTTATTGACCCCACAAACTACCCAAATGTGCTTGTATTTACACATAAAAATGGTAATTTAGTCTCATATTATAGGCAACAAACTATTGCCCAAAAAATCTGTAAAATAGAAATTCCAAATCAAACTCTATGAATAGGTTCTGTGACTATCGTAGAGTCCATAAATATCTCTAATTGATCCCCCAAATGCCTCAAATGTGCTCACTTATTTATCCCTTAAATGACCGAAATGTGCTTGTATTTACTCATGAAAATGATCAATTTTGTCTCATTTTATAGTCTCTATAAATATTGCTAAAAAATTCTCTAAACTAAAATTCCATATCAAACTCGATCTATAGGCTCCGTGAATATAGTGGAGTCAAAAAATATCTGTTATTGACCCCACAAACTACCCCAATGTGCTTGTAATTGAACATAAAAATAGGTAATTTAGTCACATATTATAGGCAACAAAACTATTGCTCAAAAAATCTGTAAAATGGAAATTCCATATCAAACTCTATGAATAGGTTCTGTGACTATCGTAGAGTCCATAAATATCTCTAATTGATCCCCCAAATGCCTCAAATGTGCTCACTTATTTATCCCTTAAATGACCGAAATGTGCTTGTATTTACTCATGAAAATGATCAATTTTGTCTCATTTTATAGGCTCTATAACTATTGCTAAAACAATCCCTAAAATTAAAATTCCATATCAAACTCCATCTATAGGCTCCGTGAATATAGTGGAGTCCAAAAATATCTGTTATTGACCCCACAAACTACAACCTTGCTTGTAATTGAACATAAAAATAGGTAATTTAGTCACATATTATAGGCAACAAAACTATTGCTCAAAAAATCCGTAAAATGGAAATTCCATTTCAAACTCTATGAATAGGTTCTGTTACTATCGTAGAGTCCAAAAATATTTCTAATTGATCCCCCAAATGCCTCAAATGTGCTTACTTATTTATCCCTAAAACGACCAAAATTTGCTTGTATTTACTCAAGAAAATGATCAATTTTGTCTCATTTTATAGGCTCTATAACTATTGCTAAAAACATCCATAAAATTAAAATTCCATATCAAACTCAATCTATAGGCTCCGTGAATATAGTGGAGTCCAAAAATATCAGTTATTGACCCCACAAACTACCCAATGTGCTTGTAATTGAACATAAAATAGGTAATTTAGTCACATATTATAGGCAACAAACTATTGCTCAAAAATCCGTAAAATGGAAATTCCATATCAAACTCTATGAATAGGTTCTGTGACTATCGTAGAGTCCATAAATATCTCTAATTGATCCCCCAAATGCCTCAAATGTGCTCACTTATTTATCCCTTAAATGACCGAAATGTGCTTGTATTTACTCATGAAAATGATCAATTTTGTCTCATTTTATAGGCTCTATAACTATTGCTAAAACAATCCCTAAAATTAAAATTCCATATCAAACTCCATCTATAGGCTCCGTGAATATAGTGGAGTCCAAAAATATCTGTTATTGACCCCACAAACTACCCCAATGTGCTTGTAATTGAACATAAAAATAGGTAATTTAGTCACATATTATAGGCAACAAAACTATTGCTCAAAAAATCTGTAAAATGGAAATTCCATATCAAACTCTATGAATGGTTCTGTGACTATCGTAGAGTCCATAAATATCTCTAATTGATCCCCCAATGCCTCAAATGTGCTCACTTATTTATCCCTTAAATGACCAAATGTGCTTGTATTTACTCATGAAAATGATCAATTTTATCTCATTTTATAGGCTCTATAACTATTGCTAAAAAATCCCTGAAAATAAAATTCCATATCAAACTCCATCTATAGGCTCCGTGAATATAGTGGAGTCCAAAAATATCTGTTATTGACCCCACAAACTACCCAAATGTGCTTGTATTTACACATAAAAATGGGCAATTTAGTCTCATATTATAGGCAACAAAACTATTGCTCAAAAATCTGTAAAATTGAAATTCCATATCAAACTCTATGAATAGGTTCTGTGACTATCGTAGAGTCCATAAATATATCTAATTGATCCCCCAAATGCCTCAAATGTGCTCACTTATTTATCCCTTAAGCGACCCAAATGTGCTTGTATTTACTCATGAAAATGATCAATTTTATCTCATTTTATAGGCTCTATAACTATTGCTAAAAAAATCGCTAAAATTAAAATTCCATATCAAACACCATCTATAGGCTCCGTGAATATAGTGGAGTCCAAAAATATGTGATATTGACCCCACAAACTACCCAAATGTGCTTGAATTTCAACATAAAAATGGGCAATTTAGTCACATATTATAGGCAAAAAATCTATTGCTCAAAAAATCCGGAAAATAGAAATTCCATATCAAACTCAATGAATAGTTTCTGTGACTATCGTAGAGTCCATAAATATCTCTAATTGATCCCCCAAATGCCTCAAATGTGCTCACTTATTTATCCCTTAAACGACCCAAATGTGCTTGTATTTACTCATGAAAATGATCAATTTTGTCTCATTTTATAGGCTCTATAACTATTGCTAAAAAAATCCCTAAAATTAAAATTCCATATCAAACTCCATCTATAGGCTCCGTGAATATAGTGGAGTCCAAAAATATCAGTTATTGACCCCACAAACTACCCAATGTGCTTGTATTGAACATAAAAATGGCAATTTAGTCACATATTATAGGCAACAAAACTATTGCTCAAAAAATCTGTAAAATGGAAATTCCATATCAAACTCTATGAATAGGTTCTGTGACTATCGTAGAGTCCATAAATATCTCTAATTGATCCCCCAAATGCCTCAAATGTGCTCACTTATTTATCCCTTAAATGACCCAAATTTGCTTGTATTTACTCATGAAAATGATCAATTTTGTCTCATTTTATAGGCTCTATAACTATTGCTAAAAAAATCCCTAAAATTAAAATTCCATATCAAACTCCATCTATAGGCTCCGTGAATATAGTGGAGTCCAAAAATATCTGTTATTGACCCCACAAACTACCCCATGTGCTTGTAATTGAACATAAAAATAGGTAATTTAGTCACATATTATAGGCAACAAAACTATTGCTCAAAAAATCTGTAAAATGGAAATTCCATATCAAACTCTATGAATAGGTTCTGTGACTATCGTAGAGTCCATAAATATCTCTAATTGATCCCCCAAATGCCTCAAATGTGCTCACTTATTTATCCCTTAAATGACCGAAATGTGCTTGTATTTACTCATGAAAATGATCAATTTTGTCTCATTTTATAGGCTCTATAACTATTGCTAAAACAATCCCTAAAATTAAAATTCCATATCAAACTCCATCTATAGGCTCCGTGAATATAGTGGAGTCCAAAAATATCTGTTATTGACCCCACAAACTACCCCAATGTGCTTGTAATTGAACATAAAAATAGGTAATTTAGTCACATATTATAGGCAACAAAACTATTGCTCAAAAAATCTGTAAAATGGAAATTCCATATCAAACTCTATGAATAGGTTCTGTGACTATCGTAGAGTCCATAAATATCTCTAATTGATCCCCCAAATGCCTCAAATGTGCTCACTTATTTATCCCTTAAATGACCGAAATGTGCTTGTATTTACTCATGAAAATGATCAATTTTGTCTCATTTTATAGGCTCTATAACTATTGCTAAAACAATCCCTAAAATTAAAATTCCATATCAAACTCCATCTATAGGCTCCGTGAATATAGTGGAGTCCAAAAATATCTGTTATTGACCCCACAAACTACCCCAATGTGCTTGTAATTGAACATAAAATAGGTAATTTAGTCACATATTATAGGCAACAAAACTATTGCTCAAAAAATCTGTAAAATGGAAATTCCATATCAAACTCTATGAATAGGTCCTGTGACTATCGTAGAGTCCTTAAATATCTCTAATTGATCCCCCAAATGCCTCAAATGTGCTCACTTATTTATCCCTTAAATGACCGAAATGTGCTTGTATTTACTCATGAAAATGATCAATTTTGTCTCATTTTATAGGCTCTATAACTATTGCTAAAACAATCCCTAAAATTAAAATTCCATATCAAACTCCATCTATAGGCTCCGTGAATATAGTGGAGTCCAAAAATATCTGTTATTGACCCCACAAACTACCCCAATGTGCTTGTAATTGAACATAAAAATAGGTAATTTAGTCACATATTATAGGCAACAAAACTATTGCTCAAAAAATCTGTAAAATGGAAATTCCATATCAAACTCTATGAATAGGTTCTGTGACTATCGTAGAGTCCATAAATATCTCTAATTGATCCCCCAAATGCCTCAAATGTGCTCACTTATTTATCCCTTAAATGACCGAAATGTGCTTGTATTTACTCATGAAAATGATCAATTTTGTCTCATTTTATAGGCTCTATAACTATTGCTAAAACAATCCCTAAAATTAAAATTCCATATCAAACTCCATCTATAGGCTCCGTGAATATAGTGGAGTCCAAAATATCTGTTATTGACCCCACAAACTACCCAATGTGCTTGTAATTGAACATAAAAATAGGTAATTTAGTCACATATTATAGGCAACAAAACTATTGCTCAAAAAATCTGTAAAATGGAAATTCCATATCAAACTCTATGAATAGGTTCTGTGACTATCGTAGAGTCCATAAATATCTCTAATTGATCCCCCAAATGCCTCAAATGTGCTCACTTATTTATCCCTTAAATGACCGAAATGTGCTTGTATTTACTCATGAAAATGATCAATTTTGTCTCATTTTATAGGCTCTATAACTATTGCTAAAACAATCCCTAAAATTAAAATTCCATATCAAACTCCATCTATAGGCTCCGTGAATATAGTGGAGTCCAAAAATATCTGTTATTGACCCCACAAACTACCCCAATGTGCTTGTAATTGAACATAAAAATAGGTAATTTAGTCACATATTATAGGCAACAAAACTATTGCTCAAAAAATCTGTAAAATGGAAATTCCATATCAAACTCTATGAATAGGTTCTGTGACTATCGTAGAGTCCATAAATATCTCTAATTGATCCCCCAAATGCCTCAAATGTGCTCACTTATTTATCCCTTAAATGACCGAAATGTGCTTGTATTTACTCATGAAAATGATCAATTTTGTCTCATTTTATAGGCTCTATAACTATTGCTAAAACAATCCCTAAAATTAAAATTCCATATCAAACTCCATCTATAGGCTCCGTGAATATAGTGGAGTCCAAAAATATCTGTTATTGACCCCACAAACTACCCCAATGTGCTTGTAATTGAACATAAAAATAGGTAATTTAGTCACATATTATAGGCAACAAAACTATTGCTCAAAAAATCTGTAAAATGGAAATTCCATATCAAACTCTATGAATAGGTTCTGTGACTATCGTAGAGTCCATAAATATCTCTAATTGATCCCCCAAATGCCTCAAATGTGCTCACTTATTTATCCCTTAAATGACCGAAATGTGCTTGTATTTACTCATGAAAATGATCAATTTTGTCTCATTTTATAGGCTCTATAACTATTGCTAAAAAATCCCTAAAATTAAAATTCCATATCAAACTCCATCTATAGGCTCCGTGAATATAGTGGAGTCCAAAAATATCTGTTATTGACCCCACAAACTACCCCAATGTGCTTGTAATTGAACATAAAAATAGGTAATTTAGTCACATATTATAGGCAACAAAACTATTGCTCAAAAAATCTGTAAAATGGAAATTCCATATCAAACTCTATGAATAGGTTCTGTGACTATCGTAGAGTCCATAAATATCTCTAATTGATCCCCCAAATGCCTCAAATGTGCTCACTTATTTATCCCTTAAATGACCGAAATGTGCTTGTATTTACTCATGAAAATGATCAATTTTGTCTCATTTTATAGGCTCTATAACTATTGCTAAAACAATCCCTAAAATTAAAATTCCATATCAAACTCCATCTATAGGCTCCGTGAATATAGTGGAGTCCAAAAATATCTGTTATTGACCCCACAAACTACCCCAATGTGCTTGTAATTGAACATAAAAATAGGTAATTTAGTCACATATTATAGGCAACAAAACTATTGCTCAAAAAATCTGTAAAATGGAAATTCCATATCAAACTCTATGAATAGGTTCTGTGACTATCGTAGAGTCCATAAATATCTCTAATTGATCCCCCAAATGCCTCAAATGTGCTCACTTATTTATCCCTTAAATGACCGAAATGTGCTTGTATTTACTCATGAAAATGATCAATTTTGTCTCATTTTATAGGCTCTATAACTATTGCTAAAAAATCCCTAAAATTAAAATTCCATATCAAACTCCATCTATAGGCTCCGTGAATATAGTGGAGTCCAAAAATATCTGTTATTGACCCCACAAACTACCCCAATGTGCTTGTAATTGAACATAAAAATAGGTAATTTAGTCACATATTATAGGCAACAAAACTATTGCTCAAAAAATCTGTAAAATGGAAATTCCATATCAAACTCTATGAATAGGTTCTGTGACTATCGTAGAGTCCATAAATATCTCTAATTGATCCCCCAAATGCCTCAAATGTGCTCACTTATTTATCCCTTAAATGACCGAAATGTGCTTGTATTTACTCATGAAAATGATCAATTTTGTCTCATTTTATAGGCTCTATAACTATTGCTAAAACAATCCCTAAAATTAAAATTCCATATCAAACTCCATCTATAGGCTCCGTGAATATAGTGGAGTCCAAAAATATCTGTTATTGACCCCACAAACTACCCCAATGTGCTTGTAATTGAACATAAAAATAGGTAATTTAGTCACATATTATAGGCAACAAAACTATTGCTCAAAAAATCTGTAAAATGGAAATTCCATATCAAACTCTATGAATAGGTTCTGTGACTATCGTAGAGTCCATAAATATCTCTAATTGATCCCCCAAATGCCTCAAATGTGCTCACTTATTTATCCCTTAAATGACCGAAATGTGCTTGTATTTACTCATGAAAATGATCAATTTTGTCTCATTTTATAGGCTCTATAACTATTGCTAAAACAATCCCTAAAATTAAAATTCCATATCAAACTCCATCTATAGGCTCCGTGAATATAGTGGAGTCCAAAAATATCTGTTATTGACCCCACAAACTACCCCAATGTGCTTGTAATTGAACATAAAAATAGGTAATTTAGTCACATATTATAGGCAACAAAACTATTGCTCAAAAAATCTGTAAAATGGAAATTCCATATCAAACTCTATGAATAGGTTCTGTGACTATCGTAGAGTCCATAAATATCTCTAATTGATCCCCCAAATGCCTCAAATGTGCTCACTTATTTATCCCTTAAATGACCGAAATGTGCTTGTATTTACTCATGAAAATGATCAATTTTGTCTCATTTTATAGGCTCTATAACTATTGCTAAAACAATCCCTAAAATTAAAATTCCATATCAAACTCCATCTATAGGCTCCGTGAATATAGTGGAGTCCAAAAATATCTGTTATTGACCCCACAAACTACCCCAATGTGCTTGTAATTGAACATAAAAATTGGCAATTTAGTCTCATATTATAGGCAACCAAATTATTGCTCAAAAATCTGTAAAATGGAAATTCCATATCAAACTCTATGAATAGGTTCTGTGACTATCGTAGAGTCCATAAATATCTCTAATTGATCCCCCAAATGCCTCAAATGTGCTCACTTATTTATCCCTTAAACGACCCAAATGTGCTTGTATTTACTCATGAAAATGATCAATTTTGTCTCATTTTATAGGCTCTATAACTATTGCTAAAAAATCCCTAAAATTAAAATTCCATATCAAACTCCATCTATAGGCTCCGTGAATATAGTGGAGTCAAAAAATATCTGTTATTGACCCCACAAACTACCCAAATGTGCTTGTAATGAACATAAAATAGGTAATTTAGTCACATATTATAGGCAACAAAACTATTGCTCAAAAAATCTGTAAAATGGAAATTCCATATCAAACTCTATGAATAGGTTCTGTGACTATCGTAGAGTCCATAAATATCTCTAATTGATCCCCCAAATGCCTCAAATGTGCTCACTTATTTATCCCTTAAATGACCGAAATGTGCTTGTATTTACTCATGAAAATGATCAATTTTGTCTCATTTTATAGGCTCTATAACTATTGCTAAAACAATCCCTAAAATTAAAATTCCATATCAAACTCCATCTATAGGCTCCGTGAATATAGTGGAGTCCAAAAATATCTGTTATTGACCCCACAAACTACCCCAATGTGCTTGTAATTGAACATAAAAATAGGTAATTTAGTCACATATTATAGGCAACAAAACTATTGCTCAAAAAATCTGTAAAATGGAAATTCCATATCAAACTCTATGAATAGGTTCTGTGACTATCGTAGAGTCCATAAATATCTCTAATTGATCCCCCAAATGCCTCAAATGTGCTCACTTATTTATCCCTTAAATGACCGAAATGTGCTTGTATTTACTCATGAAAATGATCAATTTTGTCTCATTTTATA
Organism: Kingdonia uniflora; assembly: GCA_014058105.1. Classification (NCBI taxonomy): domain Eukaryota; kingdom Viridiplantae; phylum Streptophyta; class Magnoliopsida; order Ranunculales; family Circaeasteraceae; genus Kingdonia; species Kingdonia uniflora. The sequence goes on along the minus strand of JACGCM010002032.1, from coordinate 8,756 downwards.
GGCTCTATAACTATTGCTAAAACAATCCCTAAAATTAAAATTCCATATCAAACTCCATCTATAGGCTCCGTGAATATAGTGGAGTCCAAAAATATCTGTTATTGACCCCACAAACTACCCCAATGTGCTTGTAATTGAACATAAAAATAGGTAATTTAGTCACATATTATAGGCAACAAAACTATTGCTCAAAAAATCTGTAAAATGGAAATTCCATATCAAACTCTATGAATAGGTTCTGTGACTATCGTAGAGTCCATAAATATCTCTAATTGATCCCCCAAATGCCTCAAATGTGCTCACTTATTTATCCCTTAAATGACCGAAATGTGCTTGTATTTACTCATGAAAATGATCAATTTTGTCTCATTTTATAGGCTCTATAACTATTGCTAAAAAATCCCTAAAATTAAAATTCCATATCAAACTCCATCTATAGGCTCCGTGAATATAGTGGAGTCCAAAATATCTGTTATTGACCCCACAAACTACCCAATGTGCTTGTAATTGAACATAAAAATAGGAAATTTAGTCACATATTATAGGCAACAAAACTATTGCTCAAAAAATCCGTAAAATGGAAATTCCATATCAAACTCTATGAATAGGTTCTGTGACTATCGTAGAGTCCATAAATATCTCTAATTGATCCCCCAAATGCCTCAAATGTGCTCACTTATTTATCCCTTAAATGACCCAAATGTGCTTGTATTTACTCATGAAAATGATCAATTTTGTCTCATTTTATAGGCTCTATAACTATTGCTAAAAAATCCCTAAAATTAAAATTCCATATCAAACTCCATCTATAGGCTCCGTGAATATAGTGGAGTCCAAAAATATCTATTATTGACCACACAAACTACCCAATGTGCTTGTAATTGAACATAAAAATAGGTAATTTAGTCACATATTATAGGCAACAAAACTATTGCTCAAAAAATCTGTAAAATGGAAATTCCATATCAAACTCTATGAATAGGTTCTGTGACTATCGTAGAGTCCATAAATATCTCTAATTGATCCCCCAAATGCCTCAAATGTGCTCACTTATTTATCCCTTAAACGACCGAAATGTGCTTGTATTTACTCATGAAAATGATCAATTTTGTCTCATTTTATAGGCTCTATAACTATTGCTAAAAAATCCCTAAAATTAAAATTCCATATCAAACTCCATCTATAGGCTCCGTGAATATAGTGGAGTCCAAAAATATCTGTTATTGACCCCACAAACTACCCCAATGTGCTTGTAATTGAACATAAAAATAGGTAATTTAGTCACATATTATAGGCAACAAAACTATTGCTCAAAAAATCTGTAAAATGGAAATTCCATATCAAACTCTATGAATAGGTTCTGTGACTATCGTAGAGTCCATAAATATCTCTAATTGATCCCCCAAATGCCTCAAATGTGCTCACTTATTTATCCCTTAAACGACCAAAATGTGTTTGAATTTACTCATGAAAATGATCAATTTTGTCTCATTTTATAGGCTCAATAACTATTGCTAAAACAATCCCTAAAATTAAAATTCCATATCAAACTCGATCTATAGGCTCCGTGAATATAGTGGAGTCCCAAAATATCTGTTATTGACCCCACAAACTACCCCAATGTGCACGTAATTGAACATAAAAATAGGTAATTTAGTCACATATTATAGGCAACAAAACTATTGCTCAAAAAATCAGTAAAATGGAAATTCTATGTCAAACTCTATGAATAGGTTCTATGACTATCGTAGAGTCCATAAATATCTCTAATTGATCCCCCAAATGCCTCAAATGTGCTCACTTATTTATCCCTTAAATGACCGAAATGTGCTTGTATTTACTCATGAAAATGATCAATTTTGTCTCATTTTATAGGCTCTATAACTATTGCTAAAATAATCCCTAAAATTAAAATTCCATATCAAACTCCATCTATAGGCTCCGTGAATATAGTGGAGTACAAAAATATCTGTTATTGACCCCACAAACTACCCCAATGTGCTTGTAATTGAACATATAAATAGGTAATTTAGTCACATATTATAGGCAACAAAACTATTGCTCAAAAAATCCGTAAAATGGAAATTCCATATCAAACTCTATGAATAGGTTCTGTGACTATCGTAGAGTCCATAAATATCTCTAATTGATCCCCCAAATGCCTCAAATGTGCTCACTTATTTATCCCTTAAACGACCAAAATGTGCTTGTATTTACTCATGAAAATGATCAATTTTGTCTCATTTTATAGGCTCTATAACTATTGCTAAAAAATCCCTAAAATTAAAATTCCATATCAAACTCCATCTATAGGCTCCGTGAATATAGTGGAGTCCAAAAATATCTGTTATTGACCCCACAAACTACCCAAATGTGCTTGTATTTGCACATAAAAATGGGTAATTTAGTCACATATTATAGGCAACAAAACTATTGCTCAAAAAATCTGTAAAATGGAAATTCCATATCAAACTCTATGAATAGGTTCTGTGACTATCGTAGAGTCCATAAATATCTCTAATTGATCCCCCAAATGCCTCAAATGTGCTCACTTATTTATCCCTTAAATGACCGAAATGTGCTTGTATTTACTCATGAAAATGATCAATTTTGTCTCATTTTATAGGCTCTATAACTATTGCTAAAACAATCCCTAAAATTAAAATTCCATATCAAACTCCATCTATAGGCTCCGTGAATATAGTGGAGTCCAAAAATATCTGTTATTGACCCCACAAACTACCCCAATGTGCTTGTAATTGAACATAAAAATAGGTAATTTAGTCACATATTATAGGCAACAAAACTATTGCTCAAAAAATCTGTAAAATGGAAATTCCATATCAAACTCTATGAATAGGTTCTGTGACTATCGTAGAGTCCATAAATATCTCTAATTGATCCCCCAAATGCCTCAAATGTGCTCACTTATTTATCCCTTAAACGACCAAAATGTGCTTGTATTTACTCATGAAAATGATCAATTTTGTCTCATTTTATAGGCTCTATAACTATTGCTAAAACAATCCCTAAAATTAAAATTCCATATCAAACTCGATCTATAGGCTCCGTGAATATAGTGGAGTCCAAAAATATCTGTTATTGACCCCACAAACTACCCCAATGTGCTTGTAATTGAACATAAAAATAGGTAATTTAGTCACATATTATAGGCAACAAAACTATTGCTCAAAAAATCTGTAAAATGGAAATTCCATATCAAACTCTATGAATAGGTTCTGTGACTATCGTAGAGTCCATAAATATCTCTAATTGATCCCCCAAATGCCTCAAATGTGCTCACTTATTTATCCCTTAAATGACCGAAATGTGCTTGTATTTACTCATGAAAATGATCAATTTTGTCTCATTTTATAGGCTCTATAACTATTGCTAAAACAATCCCTAAAATTAAAATTCCATATCAAACTCCATCTATAGGCTCCGTGAATATAGTGGAGTCCAAAAATATCTGTTATTGACCCCACAAACTACCCCAATGTGCTTGTAATTGAACATAAAAATAGGTAATTTAGTCACATATTATAGGCAACAAAACTATTGCTCAAAAAATCTGTAAAATGGAAATTCCATATCAAACTCTATGAATAGGTTCTGTGACTATCGTAGAGTCCATAAATATCTCTAATTGATCCCCCAAATGCCTCAAATGTGCTCACTTATTTATCCCTTAAACGACCAAAATGTGCTTGTATTTACTCATGAAAATGATCAATTTTGTCTCATTTTATAGGCTCTATAACTATTGCTAAAAAAATCCCTAAAATTAAAATTCCATATCAAACTCCATCTATAGGCTCCGTGAATATAGTGGAGTCCAAAAATATCTGTTATTGACCCCACAAACTACCCCAATGTGCATGTAATTGAACATAAAAATAGGTAATTTAGTCACATATTATAGGCAAAAAAAATATTGCCCAAAAAATCTGTAAAATAGAAATTCCATATCAAACTCTATGAATAGGTTCTGTGACTATCGTAGAGTCCATAAATATCTCTAATTGATCCCCCAAATGCCTCAAATGTGCTCACTTATTTATCCCTTAAATGACCGAAATGTGCTTGTATTTACTCATGAAAATGATCAATTTTGTCTCATTTTATAGGCTCTATAACTATTGCTAAAACAATCCCTAAAATTAAAATTCCATATCAAACTCCATCTATAGGCTCCGTGAATATAGTGGAGTCCAAAAATATCTGTTATTGACCCCACAAACTACCCAAATGTGCTTGTATTTACACATAAAAATAGGTAATTTAGTCTCATATTATAGGCAACAAAACTATTGCTCAAAAAATCTGTAAAATGGAAATTCCATATCAAACTCTATGAATAGGTTCTGTGACTATCGTAGAGTCCATAAATATCTCTAATTGATCCCCAAATGCCTCAAATGTGCTCACTTATTTATCCCTTAAATGACCCAAATGTGCTTGTATTTACTCATGAAAATGATCAATTTTGTCTCATTTTATAGGCTCTATAACTATTGCTAAAAAAATCCCTAAAATTAAAATTCCATATCAAACTCCATCTATAGGCTCCGTGAATATAGTGGAGTCCAAAAATATCTGTTATTGACCCCACAAACTACCCCAATGTGCTTGTAATTGAACATAAAAATAGGTAATTTAGTCACATATTATAGGCAACAAAACTATTGCTCAAAAATCTGTAAAATGGAAATTCCATATCAAACTCTATGAATAGGTTCTGTGACTATCGTAGAGTCCATAAATATCTCTAATTGATCCCCCAAATGCCTCAAATGTGCTCACTTATTTATCCCTTAAATGACCGAATGTGCTTGTATTTACTCATGAAATGATCAATTTTGTCTCATTTATAGGCTCTATAACTATTGCTAAAACAATCCCTAAAATTAAAATTCCATATCAAACTCCATCTATAGGCTCCGTGAATATAGTGGAGTCCAAAATATCTGTTATTGACCCCACAAACTACCCCAATGTGCTTGTAATTGAACATAAAAATAGGTAATTTAGTCACATATTATAGGCAACAAAACTATTGCTCAAAAAATCTGTAAAATGGAAATTCCATATCAAACTCTATGAATAGGTTCTGTGACTATCGTAGAGTCCATAAATATCTCTAATTGATCCCCCAAATGCCTCAAATGTGCTCACTTATTTATCCCTTAAATGACCGAAATGTGCTTGTATTTACTCATGAAAATGATCAATTTTGTCTCATTTTATAGGCTCTATAACTATTGCTAAAAAATCCCTAAAATTAAAATTCCATATCAAACTCCATCTATAGGCTCCGTGAATATAGTGGAGTCCAAAATATCTGTTATTGACCCCACAAACTACCCCAATGTGCTTGTAATTGAACATAAAAATAGGTAATTTAGTCACATATTATAGGCAACAAAACTATTGCTCAAAAAATCTGTAAAATGGAAATTCCATATCAAACTCTATGAATAGGTTCTGTGACTATCGTAGAGTCCATAAATATCTCTAATTGATCCCCCAAATGCCTCAAATGTGCTCACTTATTTATCCCTTAAATGACCGAAATGTGCTTGTATTTACTCATGAAAATGATCAATTTTGTCTCATTTTATAGGCTCTATAACTATTGCTAAAACAATCCCTAAAATTAAAATTCCATATCAAACTCCATCTATAGGCTCCGTGAATATAGTGGAGTCCTAAAATATCTGTTATTGACCCCACAAACTACCCCAATGTGCTTGTAATTGAACATAAAAATAGGTAATTTAGTCACATATTATAGGCAACAAAACTATTGCTCAAAAAATTAGTAAAATGGAAATTCCATATCAAACTCTATGAATAGGTTCTGTGACTATCGTAGAGTCCATAAATATCTCTAATTGATCCCCCAAATGCCTCAAATGTGCTCACTTATTTATCCCTTAAACGACCCAAATGTGCTTGTATTTACTCATGAAAATGATCAATTTTGTCTCATTTTATAGGCTCTATAACTATTGCTAAAAAATCCCTAAATTAAAATTCCATATCAAACTCCATCTATAGGCTCCGTGAATATAGTGGAGTCCAAAAATATCTGTTATTGACCCCACAAACTACCCAATGTGCTTGTATTGACATAAAAATAGGTAATTTAGTCACATATTATAGGCAACAAAACTATTGCTCAAAAAATCTGTAAAATGGAAATTCCATATCAAACTCTATGAATAGGTTCTGTGACTATCGTAGAGTCCATAAATATCTCTAATTGATCCCCCAAATGCCTCAAATGTGCTCACTTATTTATCCCTTAAATGACCGAAATGTGCTTGTATTTACTCATGAAAATGATCAATTTTGTCTCATTTTATAGGCTCTATAACTATTGCTAAAACAATCCCTAAAATTAAAATTCCATATCAAACTCCATCTATAGGCTCCGTGAATATAGTGGAGTCCAAAATATCTGTTATTGACCCCACAACTACCCCAATGTGCTTGTAATTGACATAAAAAAGGTAATTTAGTCACATATTATAGGCAACAAAACTATTGCTCAAAAATCTGTAAAATGGAAATTCCATATCAAACTCTATGAAGGTTCTGTGACTATCGTAGAGTCCATAAATATCTCTAATTGATCCCCCAATGCCTCAAATGTGCTCACTTATTTATCCCTTAATGACCGAAATGGTGCTTGTATTTACTCATGAAAATGATCAATTTTGTCTCATTTTATAGGCTCTATAACTATTGCTAAAACAATCCCTAAAATTAAAATTCCATATCAAACTCCATCTATAGGCTCCGTGAATATAGTGGAGTCCAAAAATATCAGTTATTGACCCCACAAACTACCCAAATGTGCTTGTATTTACACATAAAAATGGGCAATTTAGTCTCATATTATAGGCAACAAAACTATTGCTCAAATAATCCGTAAAATGGAAATTCCATATCAAACTATATGAATAGGTTCTGTGACTATCGTAGAGTCTATTAATATATCTAATTGATCCCCCAAATGCCTCAAATGTGCTCACTTATTTATCCCTTAAATGACCGAAATGTGCTTGTATTTACTCATGAAAATGATCAATTTTGTCTCATTTTATAGGCTCTATAACTATTGCTAAAACAATCCCTAAAATTAAAATTCCATATCAAACTCCATCTATAGGCTCCGTGAATATAGTGGAGTCAAAAAATATCTGTTATTGACCCCACAAACTACCCCAATGTGCTTGTAATTGAACATAAAAATAGGTAATTTAGTCACATATTATAGGCAACAAAACTATTGCTCAAAAAATCTGTAAAATGGAAATTCCATATCAAACTCTATGAATAGGTTCTGTGACTATCGTAGAGTCCTTAAATATCTCTAATTGATCCCCCAAATGCCTCAAATGTGCTCACTTATTTATCCCTTAAATGACCGAAATGTGCTTGTATTTACTCATGAAAATGATCAATTTTGTCTCATTTTATAGGCTCTATAACTATTGCTAAAAAATCCCTAAAATTAAAATTCCATATCAAACTCCATCTATAGGCTCCGTGAATATAGTGGAGTCAAAAATATCTGTTATTGACCCCACCTACCCCAATGTGCTTGTAATTGAACATAAAAATAGGTAATTTAGTCACATATAGGCAACAAAACTATTGCTCAAAAATCTGTAAATGGAAATTCCATATCAAACTCTATGAATAGGTTCTGTGACTATCGTAGAGTCCATAAATATCTCTAATTGATCCCCCAAATGCCTCAAATGTGCTCACTTATTTATCCCTTAAATGACCCAAATGTGCTTGTATTTACTCATGAAAATGATCAATTTTGTCTCATTTTATAGGCTCTATAACTATTGCTAAAAAAATCCCTAAAATTAAAATTCCATATCAAACTCCATCTATAGGCTCCGTGAATATAGTGAGTCCAAAAATCATTTATTGACCCCACAAACTACCCCAATGTGCTTGTAATTGACATAAAATAGGTAATTTAGTCACATATTATAGGCAACAAAACTATTGCTCAAAAAATCTGTAAAATGAAATTCCATATCAAACTCTATGAATAGGTTCTGTGACTATCGTAGAGTCCATAATATCTCTAATTGATCCCCCAAATGCCTCAAATGTGCTCACTATTTATCCCTTAAATGACCGAAATGTTCTTGTATTTACTCATGAAAATGATCAATTTTGTCTCATTTTATAGGCTCTATAACTATTGCTAAAACATCCCTAAAATTAAAATTCCATATCAAACTCCATCTATAGGCTCCGTGAATATAGTGGAGTCCAAAATATCTGTTATTGACCCCACAAACTACCCAATGTGCTTGTAATGAACATAAAAATAGGTAATTTAGTCACTATTATAGGCAACAAACTATTGCTCAAAAAATCTGTAAAATGGAAATTCCAATCAAACTCTATGAATAGTTCCGTGACTATCGTAGAGTCCATAAATATCTCTAATTGATCCCCCAAATGCCTCAAATGTGCTCACTTATTATCCCTTAAATGACCGAATGTGCTTGTATTTACTCATGAAAATGATCAATTTTGTCTCATTTTATAGGCTCTATAACTATTGCTAACAATCCCTAAAATTAAAATTCCATATCAAACTCCATCTATAGGCTCCGTGAATATAGTGGAGTCCAAAAATATCTGTTATTGACCCACAAACTACCCCAATGTGCTTGTAATTGAACATAAAAAATAGGTAATTTAGTCACATA
>JACGCM010002099.1:0-48014 GCA_014058105.1 Kingdonia uniflora | reverse complement strand
CCCCCCCCCCCCCCCCCCCCCCCCCCCAACACAAAAAAAGGGTCATTTTACGGTATTTAAGCTAAAAATTAATCAAATATAGCATTATATTTGATTAACAAATTGTACGGATTCACTTCTCCTCTCATCAAAAAAATCTAAGTTCTTTTACGGCAATGACATCAATGACATGATCAGCTTAAGGTGAAAAAATTATCAAAATAAGATTCTATTTGATGACATCAAGAATTGAACCTTAAACTCTTAGATTAAGAGCTCATTACTTTACCAGTTGAGCTAACCTTCCTTATTGTTATTAGAACAAAAAAAAATTATACTATTTAAAAAAAAAACCATTTATATACCTATAGTTGTTGCTTAGATCTCTACATCGCAAAGCAACACGTAAAAACTTTAAGAAAATTGTTGAAGAAGATATAAATAAAACCATGTAGGAACATTTGCCGATGTAAGAAAATAATACGAATTCTTATTCTCAACCTTGCTTTTAGTGGAAAGCATGAAGGAATGAACATCTTATTTGTTTCCTACAAGAAAATACAACTTTGAAAACAAGGCCACCAGAAAGATCCTAATTACCCATTATTTTTTAGTTTAGAAATCAAGAAAAATGATGCTCTTATGAAAACTCAAGTACAACCCTCAGTAAGGAATTTTCATATCTATTAAGTTAAAGGATTTGAGAAATCCCAACACATTAATGTATATTTGAATTGCACATTGAAGTCCATGCCAAGTCCCCAAACATAGGTATCCTCATTGGAAATCCGTCTAGGAAGGGAAGGAAGTCCGAGTAAAGCATATAATTGATTGATCGCAAAAATTACAAAACATTAACCACAATAATAAGTTCGGAAAAACTAAAACAATGTTAATGTAAATGGGATTTCATGTACAGCTACTAACAATGCTTTTAATATAGTTCGGAAATAATAGGTGAAGTAAGAACTCAAACCTATATGGCTATATAAGAGAGACGAAATCTTCATGTATTGATGGATAATTATCCATGAGCAACTACTATAGTATACCATATATCCATAAGCAAACAACTAAGAAATTCATAAACATGTTCCAACCAAATATGCAAGAATTAAGAAATAACTAGTTATATACTAACACAGGTGTTCATTGCAAACATTACTAAAATATACAAAATACTCTTAATAAGTAACAAGATAAAGTTGCTATAAAATCCTGATAAACAGGTCTTGGTGAACATCTTATTCCAAAGTTTTTTGACATGAAGATTCAGATTACTTCAATGCCTACATCATGATAATTGAAAATTTTCGGTCATCAATAATACTGTAGATTGATGCTTTAAAAGTGGTTCATTATGTAAAGCATAAATTGATTTTTCTTCTCCATGGTTATCAACGAGGTTCAATCTTAGGAGGAGACCCATCTAAACTAAGATAGAGAAAGAGAGAGGGGTTCTCAAAAAAAGTGTATTAGGATGAAACTATCTAACTCAGATGCCGATAACGGAACAATGCCAATCAGATCTACTGTAGACACAAAGTAAAACTAACCCAGTTTAGAAACCATTAACATCAAAACAACAGCATAGTACAATGAAAATTAAGAGAGTTTGAGGAGCTGATTTTACCTTGAGGCGAAAGTAAATAGTTACGAAAAAAAGAATTGGGAGAAGAGGATGAAAAGGAAAATCAGCCTCCCCAATTCATTAATTCACGGCTATGAAGATTTACTTGTGACATTAATGAATTTAGAGAGATGCCTGAAATATGATAATCCAGACCAAGAAGGGGAAATTGGATGAATAGAGGAATTTAGTGCATTAGGGAGAGAGATTAGAGTGGTGGAAGTAGTGGTAACTTAACTGAAAACTTTCCTTGCGATAAGATAATTTGATTGAAACAAGTTTTGAGGGATTTTAGAAGAAAAACAACCTCCTCCCTCTCTCCCTCTTCCTCCCCCTCTCTCCTCTCCCATAGCAGCACAACTCTCTACTCCGCCACCAATATCACCATAAACACCACAACCCACACTCACCATGCCCTTCTACCTCAGCCATATGCCCACCTTAAAGGACCCACAAGCAATATCACCACTCCTCTCATACAAACCCTAACCTTTTGTTCTTTTGCGTAATCCTTTCTCCTTCACAAACCCTAACGGCTATCTCGGCTTTGCAACTCCTTCACAGTAATGACAGACATCTCTGACGAGGATATGGATCTTTACAAGATGGCCGACGAGAAAGGAGAGTTGGCGGAGATGCTACAAGGATTCTCTACGCATGATCCGATACCTATTCTCCTACTCGGCGACTCAATGTGGGCGAACTTACAAAATAAATGGAAATTGTGATTGCTTTCAAGTCGATATCCCCAAATATTAAAGAACAAGTGATTATGGATGGAGTTTCAAGAGCATGGGCGAAGATTATACCACGCATACCCCGTTATCCTATGAACAAGACTCGAAAGTCTTCGTGGCCAACTTCGCCAACCTTAGAGACCAAATAAACAATCCTTATGCACAGCCGGTCAATGTCTTCGGGTTTTCAATTCTCCAACAATCTTTTAACCCCATGCTCCACCAATTGGAGATCAGTTTTACTAGGTATCTCTGCTGGGTTCAGGTGTCAGGGTTACCATGTTGCATGCTTAGCAAAGATACGCTCAAACTTGTCGGTAACAAGATAGGCGAATACATTCGGGATGGTTACGAAGAGTACCAAACGGAGCCGCGGAGGGAAAATTTTGTGCGCATTCTGGTGAACCTCTTATAGGAAAACCTTTAGTACTCTTGTTTTATTCGAACATAATAGATTCTATCACTGCCAGATTTATTCGAATAAAATCATAATCTATTCAAATAGATTCCTACTGCCAGATTTATTTGAATAGAATAATAATCTATTCGAATACAATCTTATTCGAATAGACTTATAAAATAGTCCAAATGGGTCATGGGTTGGGTCGTGCACACAAGACCATGGGCGTCCCCATATAGCAAGCCTTCACACACTCGCCTCACATACTTGTGAGGGCACCACGTACTTACACATGCTATACATGTGTAACCCAATATAAAGTGAAAATATCTTTTCATTTATCCAATGTGGGACTAACAGTAATGACCAAGGTTATATTCAAACCACAAAGAAAAGACATGAGTTTTTCCAACACTCTCTATCCTGATATCGAGACACAGCAGTTCGGCGACGCCCGTATCACGGTCAAATGCGAGAGACTAAAAGGTTTTTGCCTGTATTATGGCATTATCGCCCACCCCCTTTCCCTCTGCAAAAGATTTAAAAAGTAATGCAAGAAAGGAACCGGCTGAATATCAACTCTAAATTCGAGTTCCATTTGGATCTCATATTCAAGTGAATCCTCCTAAAAATCTAGCCTCTTCTCCGTTTAAGCACTTTTACACGGGATTTCAAGACTCATACCAGCAACAAACTCACCCATATCAACAACGAAACACATGCAGACAGGATAATACGGTACCAGGGCAGCGGACCAAATGATAAGCGCCATCACTCGGGTAAGAAACAACACGACCACCGGTACAAGTACAGCTTGACCCATTATCTCCGAACCAACACAACCGCCCGGACATGCCATCTTTGGTCGTATGCCACAAGACTATGCCGAGAAAGTCTATAATAAATCCCAACAAAGCCCAGTCGGCCGACAACAGAGGCAACTCAACCATCATCACAGTCTAACTGTCATCACATCGGGTATGGTTTCGAGGAATTTAATCAAAGACTTCAGACGACTGTTGAGTCTTATGGAGGGGACGGTACGTATAAAAAACTATTAAATGATTTTGATTTGAATTATATCGAGATGAGTAGCCGCCGAAAAAACAAACAGGTGATGGGACCAACCCTTTCGAAATTATTTCGTCCCTCCCACTCAATTAGTGAACAATTGGGAGGAGATTTGAATCTTGACACGGGAACGCACCATATCTCACCCACATGCAGTAATTTTTTAACATCCCACTACAAGATTAAGTACTTTTAATAGCATAATTTTATAGCATTTATAGTGAATGCTATTAAAAATTAACATTATAGCGTTTTTTACATAAATGCCATCGTAGCCTATGTTTTTCCAACTGTTTCAACAACCTAACCATTAACAACATTTTTTGTAATTGCTTAATAGGCATTTTAAAAAACCGCGTAAATTATATTTTGGCGCTAAAGTTCGAAAACTGTGTCTATCAATTCTAAGCATCTCTCTCTACATTCTGCTACAGGTCTTCTCTCAACCTTACCATAGTACTCTCCTCCCCTAATTTATCCCAACCATATCAAAGCCCTGATCGATCACTTCCTTTGCATCTTCAAAAACCTTATCAGGTCTCTCTCTCTCTCTCACTCTCAGTTGTGGTATTGTTTGCTTATAATTAAGCAAATTTTAATTTGATTTTCGTTCGGGTTTGGTTGGGTTGAAATTGCTGTAATTTTGCTATTTTTTCTCTTGCTTAAGTTATATAATTATGTGTTGAGTGCAGAAAGCTCGCATTCAGATATGGCCGTTTGAGCAAAAGGATTTGAGGATCAAATGACGTATATTGTGAGTTTTTCCTCTTTTCGAGTTTAATAATTAGGGCTTTAGTTTTACTTTGTTTTTGTTTTTGGTAAGCAAGCTGGGGTTGGGTACTCCAGCTTACTTAGTTGCAATTAGAATTGCTTTAAAAAATTCAAGGCTCATTTAAGGTATCGGAGTTCTTATTCTGTTTTGAAATTTTGTTTGTGTTAAGTAGATATTGATTTATTTATAGTATGAGTGAAGTTAGTGGTTTAGGCTTTGAGTTTTATGGGATGGATTCAGTCAGCGAGACTATGACTACTATCACTGCTATTGGTAGGGAAACAACTTAAGTTATAACGAGCGGTGGTTGTAGACTTGTAGTTGTGGTGATGGATACAACTTAGGAGGAAGAGATAGGTTGAGAAGAGAAGCAAAGGAATCAAGAGAGATGGAGGAGCATTTTGTTTATCTTAAGCATATAGACTTTGTTTACAGAAAAAGAGAGGTTATAGACTAAAAATAACAATGTGACATCCATTTATGAGGGATTGAGTAATGGGCTAAGTAGTTGTATAATGATTATTAATTTCCATAAATATTATCAAGGTAAGATTGTTGCTGCTAATCGGTGATGGTTGTCTCTGCCATTGGCGACACAGGGAGGGGAGGTTAGATCTAGAGTTCCATAAACTGAAAATGATGTCCCCTTTATAAGCTGTAATAGACTTATGCTCATTGTTTATTGTTATATGTGTATTACTTATAATTGTTGTACTAGCAAACATTAAAATGACGGCATTCTAAGTATCAAATTGTAATTAACTTCATAATACAGTATGAGGAATGATCTTTCCAAGTCTGTAGCCTAAGTATCAATGTTTTTCAAGATTGCTTAGACTAAGTGTGGGTAAGCTATGCATCCATTAGCCTTTATTTTGTATGAGTGATGGCTTTCACATAACTAATGTTTAGATATTTAAATAAAACATGTCTGCTAAATGCATGTTGCTAGACACTAATGGGAATACACAAAGCACAATATGAAGGTGGTTATTTGGTATTCACGTAATAAAACTCTCTGTTATGGATTACTCTCAAAAGCTAGTTTAGTGCCTAGTCCTCACATCCACGATAGTAAGTAGGCAAAGCCACAAAGCATGACCAGAACTGTTAGTGAACTACGTTACTTGTTCCTTCAGTTGTAGGCTGTCAATTTTCTTAAAGTGTAACATCATATGGCAACAATCATGTGTGATTTTTCAAAACTTTTGATGGCAATTGATTTATTAAAAATTGGTTAACCACAAAGTATTTATCAAAATAAGACTGCAGGGCGGGGGGATTGTATGATTTACACCCCTTTGACGCACATATCTATCTGGGATCACAATACCAATGATACATGTCACAAATGCTAAAACACAAGAATAAAGTTGGTAAAACACAAGAATAAAGTTCAATGATTTACTAGTATAGAAAGTGATATTGACCGCCAATAAGAGGTTATTATGTTTTTTATTTATATAATGAATGTTATTATAGTAATTATTGTAGTTCATTATTTTGGCAAAGATGTGAACGCCATCCCTGGTCTGACTGATCATGACTTTGTATTTGTTTGAGATGCAGAAAGCTTGTATTCAGAATAGTATTTCGACAGAAGATATTGAGGATAGATAGAATGCCATTTATTAGTAAGATTTCATCTCTCTTTCTCTCAATAATATTGTTCAATAGTGCATGTTGATCTCATTGATGTATTATTCGAATTTAGATATAATTTTTAAGTCTTAGGTATATTGCAATCTCTATTCGGGTACAATATTTTACTGAGTCTACCCTACAACTATTTTCTCATATTATATGAATAAGAACTAATATTAAAAAGCATAAAATCTCTCCATTAAAAGTAAACACAAGGAATCTAATTGAACTAACTTCTCCAAACTAAAACATTGTCGAACTTTATGTATATGCTTATTGGAATTTTTTTTCGAACTTGAACTAAATGCGTAACTTTGTTTCGCCAGGCTTAAAGCAAATACCATCATCATGATTGATAAATCTTAGGTACATCTTGATAGCAGGTGTCGAATTCATACCCTACAATAAACATGTTTAGATAATGTTAATTAACTCTATATAAAGTAGTAAATAAATTTGTGTTTTCATATGTAGACTTTCACCTGAGTGCCAAAACGAAGTACTAAAGTTCATAGAATTTGCTTCTGAAAATGCGGAGAATAAAGACTTTATTAGGTGTCCATGCAAATTATGCAGAAACTTGTGCTCCCAAGATTTAACGCTAGTTTTCAACACTTGCTCGTGAATGGGATGGATTTGACATATACAACATGGGTTTGGCATGGAGAGCAATTGAGTACGCCGAATCTTGGTGCCAATACATCAAAGATATACAAGCTATGTAAGGTTGCATATGTTCTAGATGTTGAAATACCCGAAGTTATTGAAGAAAGGACCAGTGATGAATTTATGAAATTCTTGAAAGATGTTGAAACTCATTATATCCAGGTTGCACAAAGTATAGTAAATTGTCAGCGACTATAAGCTTGTACAAGAAAAAAGTTAATCATGGGTTATCTGATAAGGCTTTTGACGAGTTTCTAGAAATATTCCGTGATATTCTCCCAGAAGATAATATTCTTCCAGATTCCACATACTTCACAAATAAGCTTCTTAAACCGTTTGACCTCGACTACGAAAGGATAGACGCTTGTGTGAATGACTGTTGTTTGTTTAGAAACAATTTAAAGACTGCGGAGAGTTGTCCAAAATGCGGATCATCTCGTTGGAAGGTAAATCGTTATACTAAGAAGATTAAGAAAGGAGTCCTCGCAAAGGTGTTGAAGTACTTTCCAATCATTTCAAGATTTCAAAGGATGTTTCAGTCACCGGAATTGGCAGAACAACTAAGGTGGCATTATAAAAATAAGAGTGAAGATGGGAATATGCAACACCCCATAGATTCTTTAACATGGAAAGCCATTGATAATAACTGGCCATCTTTTCATTTGAGTCACGAAATCTTAGACTCGCTCTCTCCAGTGATGGAGTTAATCCTTTTTGTGATATGAGTTCCATATACAGCTATTGGCCGGTAATGTTGGCTACATATAACTCCACCATGGTTATGCATGAAAGAGGATAATCTGATGCTAACTTTATTAATTCCAGGGCCTAGGCAGCCAGGTAATGACATCGACGTGTATTTACATTCACTTATAGATGATTTGTAAAAACTATGGAATGATGGGGTGATAATATATGACGCTTTCAGTAAGACTGACTTACATTAAAGGCAGTTCTGATGTGGACGATAAATGATTTTCTGGCATATAGAAATTTGGCCGGATGTACAACAAAGGGATATAACGGATGCCCAGTATGTGGTATTGGTACTTATTCACAATGGTTAAAGAATAGTAACAAAACTGTATGCATGCGCCATAGGTGTTTTCTTTCTCCTGATCATAAGTATCGATCAAAGAAAAGTGGTTTGATGGAAACATGAGAGTGGCAAAATCCCTCATAATATTGGTTCAAAAATATTCAATGAGATTAGGCATATAGAAAATGACTGGGGAAAAAAAGAGAAAAATAATAATAAGGAAAGTCACAATTAAATAAGAAGAGTAAGAAGAGAAAGGTGCAGACAGTACTGATGGAGAGTCACAAGTGACAAAAATGTTGAAGAAGAAGTCAATTTTCTTCACACTACCATATTAGGAGGTAATAATTACTTAACATTCTGGGGTTTATTATACTTTTTAACATAAATTAAATTAATTAAAAAATTTATGAGCATTTCTTATTGTTATTTTGTAGCATCTTCTTCTGAGTCACAACTTAGACGTGATGCATGTAGAAAAGAACGTGTGTGATAGCATTATCGGTACTCTATTAAAATTAAAAGGAAAATCTAAAGACTGACTCAATTCTCGTAAAGATTTGAAAGATTTGGGGATCAGGCATGAGTTACATCCAAAAGAAGGAGAGAAAAAAACTTATCTTCCAGCTGTACCTCACACACTATCAAAAGCGGAAAACATATATTTGCAAGCGACTACTAATAATGAAACTGCCTGATGGTTATAGCTCAAACATTGGGAATTGCATATCGATGGAAGAGTGCAAGATTTCAGGCCTTAAATCTCATGATTGTCACGTGTTAATACAACAATGTTATGTGTCGCACTGAGGGGTCTTCTCCCGAATGGACCTCGAAATGCAATCTTTCAGCTATATGCCTTCTTTAATACTCTATATCAAAGAGTAATTATTTTGGAAAAGCTGAGGCCCTTGAGAAAGAAGTTGTTGAGACTTTGTGCATGTTGGAGAGGTTTTTCCCTACTTCATTCTTTGATATCATGGTATACTTGCGCATCCACCTAGCCAGGGAATCCCGACTTTGCGGACCAATTCACTATCGATGGATGTACCCCTTTTAAAGGTATCCATTACAATTATATAGCTAGAGTATTTAAGAATTCCTAAAAGATTAATTATAAATGAAAATTTTAATCCTAATACTATTTACGTATGATCGATGTTTTGTGTATAGATACATGAAGACTTAAAGCGTATGTTAGGAATCGTGCATGTCCCAAAGCTTGTATGGCTAATTGCTATACAGTAGATGAATGCACAAAGTTTTGTAGTGGATATATGAGTGAGGCGGTTGAGCTTGGTAAAAAAAAAAGGTCAGAACTATGATATTGATAATGATGTAGAAGGTTGTCCAATTTCTGGGGGGAAATCAAAATCAATTTCTGATGAGCTTTTAGATAGTGCTCATCGTTATGTTTGGTTCAATACAGCAGAAGTAGAGCCGTATTTAAAGTAAGTACGCTCAAAATTGTTTTTAAAACTTACTTCTAGAGTTCACACATTAATTAATAATGAACTGCATCCCATCTTAATTAGAATGCACTTGGACGAGTTAAGGCATTTGGATAACCATTTCTCAAAAAATGAAAGCGCACTATTGAAGAAGCATGCTGATACTTTCGCTTCATGGTTTAAGCAAAAGGTCGTATGTTATCCGTTTTTTTTTTCTTTCTATTTTCATAAGTCAATTAGTATATATATGCTAATAATACTCCTTTAATTTAAAACAGGTTGAGATCAAGATGAAAAATAATGTTTCACAAACATTAAAATGGCTTGCCTATGGCCCTAAAATAGATATAATGTCATATTCCTCATATATTATCAATGGGCACGATTTCACACGAAAGATACTGAAAATTCAACACAAAATAGCGGTGCTTCTATTGAAGCAAAAACGATGTCCAAATCCAGTACAAGTGATAAAAACCAAAAGCTTGATACGGTTTCTTACTTTGGGGTGTTAAAGGATATAGTGTTACTTGACTACACCACCTTTTAGATCGCTCTATTCCAATGTGATTGGGAAAGCATAAATAACGGCATTAAAGTTGAAGATGGATTTACGTTGGTTAATTTTCCGCAAGGACAAAGCGGAACAAAAGAGACCTTTTATTCTAACATCACAAGCAAAGCAAGTATTTTATTCCCGGGAAACTGATTATCTAATTGGTTTGTCCTTTTTAAGGCACCGCCAAGAGGTTTTCATGAGTTGGAGATGTTTGATAAGGCTGAAAATTCGTCTTTGGGGTCGCTAGATATGTATAGACTTGATATGAGTAGTGATGATCATGATGTCAGCTATGTAAGAAATGATTGTGAGGGCATGTATGTGTAGTATATATATTTATGGCAGGTATGCAGATTTGTTAAGCATCTTTGTATAAAGGGTATGATGTACCAAAGGGTTGGAATAACAAAAATTAGATTAAGATCAGAAGCATCATTGAGGGCATAACTAGTGTAGTGTATGTCCTTATTATTAATAAATTAATGAGTTTGTTTTATTTTTTATTAATTATTTTATTTTACTCATTTTCTTAAATATTATTGGATCTATTCATGTGTTTATTTGATATTGTGTACTTACGCTTTATATCTCAGGTAGTTAGATAGAAATTGTTTTACATAAAACCTCTAATTGTAAGTTTAATATGTATGCCTATTTTGCAGTGTAGTATATCCTGCTTCGCGACATGAGAAATCAAGGAGAGGTAATCATCAATGTTACTTAATTACAACTGAGGAAGGGAATCATACAATAGATCAGGTAAATTATATATTCACATATTTAATGTTTATTTGATATATTTGGTTGCATGTGAGTAGAGTTCAAAAGCTGTGAAAAAGAGGCAAAAGAGAAATAGACAAGCCATTGCAGCTGCCATTAGGAATACTTCTAATGGGGGAATTCGTATAGGAGGTTCGAACAACCTCGAGCCCAATCAGTCTGAACCCTCTCAAGAACCTTCTCAAGAACTTTTTCAAAAATCATCTCAAGAGATACCAAACCCCTCTCCTGAGCAAAACAAGAAGTCCAAAAAAATGCGAGGCTCTACAAAATGTATGACACTGGGAAAAGATGGCACAAAAATAGATGTTAACTTTAACGAAAGGGGCCAACCTGTTGAACTAGGTTCAGAGAAGTTGTCATCGTATTTGGGAACATTAGGACGAGATATGGTACCTGTTATATATGATAATTAGATACATGTCTCACTAGAAAGGAAAGATCTTATATGGGAAGCGATCAAGGTATTATAAAAGCATGAATTGTATAGTTTAAGTTTTCTACTAAAGGTAATAAATATGTATTTCATCTATTATTTTACAGTAAAGGTTCACTCTAGATGAGGAAAGCAGAAGTTACTGTATGCCAACGGTTGGAAGATTATGGAGGAGTCACAAAACAAGGCTAAGGAAGTTAATTGATAGTTGTAAGTCAGACGCAATGATAATGAAAAAAAGGCCAAAGGAAATTGATCTTAAGGAATGGAAAATTTTTGTTAAAGGAAAGTCATCTCCAGAGTAAGTATTTGAATTTATCTTCTGTTTGATTACTGCACTTCAAAATTTTATTTGTGATGAACTCCAAAATTTCGGTTTCTCTAGTTTCGAATACTGGCATTGCAGTCTGTGCTATACCTCCCAAAGATTGTAGTATTGTAGGCAAATGAGTTTTTTTTCCAACATATCCACAAGCCTCTTGTAAAGAACAGAAAGTGACTTGAGACCATCGTCTTTAGTTATTACTGCTAAAGCATGGACAGCAAACTTGGCTTGCTTTCTGCTACCCTCTAAACATAGCCTCTCCAATATAAGGTCTACAGACTTGAAGCCGCTGCAATTTGTTCTCGGATGGATCCGCCAGTTTTTGCAAGAACATGTACAATTCCTTCTTTAACGATATCATTGTCCTCTTTAGAAGAATTATTAGATTGTCTTCAGATCTACTCAGTAATAATGGAGAGAACTGTGCAAGCATCACGAGAAGATTCATGGATGATATAAGCGAACTTTGCTCATTGAAGATATTTGTCATTAAAGCGTTGGTTAAGAGATACTTACCTATTAAAGATTCTCATCTACGTTTTGGGTTTGCAAACCTCTTGGAAATCCTTAAAAATGTTCTTGCTTTTGGAGAGATTTTAAAAGATATGGAATCAAGTCCTGTTGATAAGGCCCACATGAGACTTGCATCAGCAAAAGCAGTTGTGCGTTTGTCAAAAGACTGGGGTCATAAGATACCTATTGACATTTCCACTTGACCTTAAGAACATCAGAGATTATCGAATCTCAATTAAGAAGCTATTCCTTGGAAAAGTATGTCAATATATAAAGGACCGACTTTTGGACCCAAAATATGCATGCGCTATCCTTCTTAGCATAACTGAATCTGAACTACTGGAGTTCAAAGAGGACAATCATAGCTATTTGAAATTATTCAGATGTGCCACCAAGCAAGGGCACGTCAGCACTCTATGCAATGTGATGGAAATCGTTGATGATGTATCCAGAATGCATTCTTCTGTATTTGGTCCATACCCTTGCACATCATCCATAAGTAAGTCAGAATAATGAATTATGTATAGCCTAATATCATTCATCACTACTTTGCAGGAAAAAGCAAGAAATTCAAGAATATAAGGTCAAAGCAAGTCTTCCCTTATACAGGAAGTCGACGGTGTTATGCTCGTCTAGAAAATGATATGGTAATCAATGTTTTAAGAGACACAATCTCTAAATTATATGAAGTTTATGCCTAGATGATAATTATTGTGGATATTCAATCTTAATGTGTTGCATATATTTTCTTTTTTTCCTATAGAAAAGAAGAGTGCAAAGCCTTCTTCAGTAGTCAGAGTTAATGTTGGGTGAAAGCTCATACCAAGGCAAATGGTGAACCATCAAATGAAGAAGTTGCAAATAATTTAGCATTCTTAAGCCTAATTTATTTACTCAATTATTAATTTATTGGTAATTGTACTTATTTCTAGTAATCTGTTAAATTAATCCAGGTTAAGATTGAAGAGCTCAAAAAGTCATTACCATTGAACTCCACACCTCCACCTTTGAAAGATGACATGCTTTCCAAGTACTTAGACCTGAACGACAAGGTCGAGTAAGAGCACTGGATTTGGAGTTACCCCAATCAGATTGGGAATAATATCACAAACCACTGGAATGGTAGCCGAGCTTGAGAAGCAACTAGCTGCAATGGTGGGAAGATGGAAAAAATGTTTAATTGATTTCAAAGTTGATTCGTAACAGGTAAGTCTTTCATGCATATACCATAATAATTGAGTAGACACTTTTAATTTATTTTTTATTAGTTAAGTTTTTATTCAACTAAGGTATAGAAATGTGAGAGGGGAAGCCTGAGCTAGATTGCCCAACTGTTTGAGAGGGGAACAAAGCAGCTCTTTATATAGCTTAACATATGATTATAGATGACTTTAGTATTGTATTCCCTCAGGACTTCAAGGGTAAAATCATGTAAATACCCTAGGTTTTACTAGGATTTTTGTATAGAAATATATCTCTGGTGGGGGCTCTGGCCTCGCCCCAGCTTTCTTCTAAAAAAAATACTTAATCAGCTCGCAGTTTACTGCCCAAAGGAAGAGTTTGGCATTCTTATGGCATCTGGGATTCTGAGTTCATTTACATCATACTCTCTTTTGCCAAGCCTGGTTACTCTTTGTTCTTTATATTATATTAAATGGAGCTGAAGAAGGAAATTTTCCAGCAGGCTACAACAATGATTGGGTTGCATTGATAAAGAAAAATAAGGTTTCCCCAGATGCAAAGAAGTCTATTGATAAAGAAAAATAAGGAGGATCTAGGATCACCCTGAGTATGAAGAAATTAGAATTTTTGGGCCAGACCCTTCACATTATGATAAATTACTCTTTTTAGGCTTCACTTATATATAGTCCACACATTAATCTAGGCTTGTTATCTAGCTTTAATAAGTTTCGGTTTTAAATCTCATGGGATTCCAAATCTATTAGAATTTGGAATGGTATAATTTTCGGGTGAGCATAATTCCACTAGTTTACTTGGTGGCATGGTATTTCTTATTAAACCTATTTTAAATTGAAATAAGGGAAATATTTTAAGTTCATAGATGTCATGCTACTGTGGCAATCAAAATAGGGCAATGGTTTGGAAGGTGGCGTGCACGGCATTGATCCAGCAGGGGGATTTAAGGAGGATCATCTGATCTTCAGTGGGTGAGGACCAATGTTTACTATAGCGAAGCTTCTGGAAGGAAATATGTACCAAGGGATTTTCTCATGGATCTTGAGTCAGTGAACTAACATCAAATCTAGAACATTGGGCCGGATTTTTTGCCCTGACAAATTTGTGTTTAGGAAATCTGGTGCCAGAAATAAGTGGGCGAAAGCTCGTTATACTGACGGGTACTGAAGGAGAGGTGCTGGTTAATGCGGCTCTTGATGTTCGTAAGGAGGCTGAGAATTGTAATTGCTTGCAATATTTTAAGTTATGCCACTTCCTTGGCCTGCTTGCCCTACTGATATTTTAACGTGAGAAGATTACCTAGACATGATAATGCTTACATTTTCAGTTTTTCCATCTCCTAAACTCTTCTTCTATACATACACTTCTGGAGCCCTCCGATGCCAACATATATGTATACCTATGATGCCCACAAAACTCAAGCAATGATCAATAGTTGTTCCAAACCAGATAAAGGCTATATATATAAAAGCAAGACTTTTTTCCTGATTTCATCTAACTATAAGGCTCTACTTGGTATCCAGTGTATGCCTCCACAAATTAAGGAATTTGGTTTATTTCCTTTGATCCAATGGTCAGCAACAGTTGGATCAAGAGAAATAAATGAAACTCCGTCATCTGTGAAGGAATTCTCGACATGCCAAGTAAAGCCTAAATTACTTTTCAGTGTGTTTTCATTATTTTTTTCTGCTCTTCCTTTATCTTACAATGCAGTTTGTTTATTATATTGTCATCACTGAGTTGCTTAGTTCCAAGTACAACCTAACTGCTCTTAGAAACATTAATTATATATGAATCCATATGTTTGAAATACATAATTAGTCTTCCGTAACAGCTGCATAATACATTAAGGTGCATGTCGTTGATTATACATATGA
Source organism: Kingdonia uniflora (assembly GCA_014058105.1). NCBI lineage: Eukaryota > Viridiplantae > Streptophyta > Magnoliopsida > Ranunculales > Circaeasteraceae > Kingdonia > Kingdonia uniflora. Next base: position 32,938 of record JACGCM010002099.1, on the reverse strand, counting down.
ATCCATCTGTATGATCTCGTAAGAATTTGATTATGAATATCATATGTATGATTCAAACATATGAATCCATATGTTGATTATACAAAGGCAGTGCTTATCTTTCAAGCAGATGGATGAATAGTAGTTGACATAATATTGTTTATTCTCGATATTTTTATGCCTTTTATGTGAACTTTAGGGTCAAAGTACGGGAGATTTGCAGGCTTCACATACACCTCATTCACTCTCTCAAGGAAATTATAATGTGAGAACAAAGTGATCTCTTATAAATACTATTATTAGTTTTTTTTCACATATTTCTCATTTCTTTCATTTATCATTTTACAGGCACAAAGTGTATCGGAGGTACGAAGTGTAGCGGATGATGAAGTATTACAGACACAAACGTCTTCCCCCCAAGTAAATCCTTTTATTTATGGGCTTGCTTTTTTATTAGATATATAATTGAAAATAATATATCAAGCTTCTCCATGAAATATCTAGCCCTGATTTCTCTATAGAGAGACCACTGTATATAATATAGTTGAAATCTTAGTACTTCCAAGTTTATATAACCATAATATATATAGAATTGCAAATATAATCTTGATTTTTCTTTTCAGGCACAATGTAATAGAAAAGCTAAAGACACCAATTGCAAATTGTTAAGTTGGAAGGGCTCTAAGGTTGTTGTTGCTCATGCACAGTGGGTGACTGAAGATCCAAAATGCATGATGCATAATCAAACTCTTGGGCCTAATGTATGCAAAGTTGCTGTTACGAATACCGTAAACTCTTCATTCCTGTTTTGGAGGGTGAGTGATGATGCAACTACAATTGGTGGTGCATTAAAGAGTTTTATTGCATGGCCAAAAAAATACGTGGTTATGAAGGACGATTGACTTAGGTATAACAAACCCTTATAACTTAACTATTTATTCTCCATCATTGCATCCTTATATAATTCAATTCTTATACATTAGTAGACCTATAGCTGATCTTTATATAGGAAAATTTATAGTAAGATTCATGATTGGTGTTCATTTTCGGATTAACTATGGTATGATTGTTTTAGTATTTATAATTTAATTTGCTTACACTCTTTTTCATTTCTTTTATGCAGTTTATGATGGAGGTGCAGTTGAAAATGACTTCTTACAGTGTTTTGGCCATTGTACATAGATAAGAAAGAATTTTCTTTTATTTTTCTTCTTTTTTGGTGAAGACCTGAATATGATGATCGCAAGATCAACTTTTATTGTATCAGAGTCTTTTCTGCAATAAAGTTGTAACTTTTATTTATTTGATGAAATATTAATTTCACTTTTGTAATTTAGAAAGTGTCAATGATAGCGTTTATTGAACATTATAATTGTTTTCTACTACTAATTTATTAAGTAAATATAGCATTTGAAGATGTTATGGATAGCATTAGAAAAATGCTATGGTAGATAATAAATATTATTAGAAAAATGCTATGGTACAGATAAAAGATAGCATTAGAAAAATGCTATGGTACAGATAATAGATAGCATTAGAAAAATGCCATAGTACAGATTATAGATTGCAGTAGAAAAACGTTATAGAAAAGACAATAGATAGCATTATAAAAACGCTATGGAAAAGACAATAGATAGCATTATAAAAACGCTATGGAAAAGACAATATATAGCACTATACAAACGCTATGAAAAAAGATAATAGATAGCGTTGCTCAAATACTATTATTTAATGGCGTTCAAAAAAACGTTATTGTAAAAAGGATAGCATGGGAGAATAGAACGTGACAAAAAACGATATCGTAGCTTTTGATAGCATTTTTCCAATGCTATTATATGTATTTTTTCTTGCAGTGTCCACAAACAATAACCCAATGAGGATCTGCCACACGGGCCTACTGCAACCCAGCCCAACAACATCCAGTAAAAGAACTCCACTCCTCATGGGCTAAGGCCTTGACAACAATACAACATCAAGTAAAAGAAATCTACTCCTTATGGGTCAGGGCCTCGACGGCACTTTCAACAACCTGAACAGCTTTTACTTGGAGGAGATGGGTTTGGATTCGGGCTTGGGCCAAATTTTTTTTGATATTTTGAGCTTCACTTTACCCTTGGCGAAGAATCTGATCTGCCATCCCACTTCACGGTGGCCACATGGGCCAACCCGTAGCCAGAGTCCAGCCCCTACCCACATTCTCTTCCCGCTCAGTCCGTCTTTATCGGCCTCACATCGCCGGCTGAACTCTGCCGCTCCTCATATTGCCCCATTACCGGACAACTCCTCGTCCAACCCAAAGCCGTTTGATATTTGTTATTCTTCCTCAGAGCACTCGGCCTAGGTCACACCAACTCAGGAGGATCTTTTCGGTACCAGTATGGATAGGACCGCCGGTAGCTCAGGGAAAGGTTTAAGGGGCAAGGGAAATTGAAAACGGGGACTTACCGTTTCACCATCTTCGGAGGAAGGTACGGGGGACTCTCTTCACCCCGCTAAGGTGCGCGTTATTTTTTTTAACCTTTATTTTATGTATCAGTTTCAGCCTGTGCAACCATATATTAGACTGTTTCCCCTTTTTGCTCTACTTTCACGAGCCCTAGGACTATGAATTGCAACCGACCCGAAGACTAGGGTCGGACCCCTTACACTAGGGTTAACCGTCTTAGATGCATTAGGATTGGCCTACAACACTCTAGTGCACTAGCCGAGCGGAGACCATGTCCCTCTCCTAGAAACTACCCCCAGGCCTTCTCGGCTGTCCTCAATTTACATACCCAAAGGAGTCTGGGCCTTAGAAGGGAGATATCCACCCGCCGTGACCTCCATTGCCGGATTAAGCTATAGTGGACTTTCTTTAAGGTGAAGGGACGTATAACGCCCTCACACCAGCTCCCCTAGAAGGCAAAAGGATCAGGGTTTGGGTCTGCTACCCGCAACAGTTCCTTTTTCGCCGCAGCTAGCTCCCTTCTTTTCTCTCCTAACCAAGAGACCTCAACCTCTATGTCGAACTACACCCCATATGAATCTAGGCTGGCTTTACGGTGGTAGGTGAAGAACAAGGGGAATCTTTGGAGAAGTAAAATGCTACCTCCCTTACACCACATCACGACGACCCCATTTGAGAGAACCACTCTATTTACGAAAGCGGGCCCGACACCAGCCCTTGGTAAAAAATAATTATTCTCTCATAGAACTGTAGAGGGAGTGGGAAACTATCCACCCTTCGGGAGTTCCTTAATATCTAAAATAAGAATGACCCAGACATCCTCGTCCTGGTTGAGACTAAATCGACGGATCCGAACTCCTTTAGAAAGTTTGCCAAGCTGGGGTATGATCACTCTCATATGGTGGCCGCTATTATGAATCACGGTGGGGGACTATGGCTGGCCTGGAATTAGGGTATCGATCTCACTATCCTAGCCTCCTCCCTTAAGGGTATCGACGCTCTTATCTCCTCGGCAGCGCACAACCCATCGCTAGAGACTGCACCTGCCCAATAGATGTACTCTTTCACTTATGGCCCCCCTAAAACTGCCTATCGCAACTCCTACTGGTCCACCATTTCTTAGATGGCTAATGTCATCCTGATCCCCTGGCTCATCATCGGTGATCTTAACTGTATTGTTCCAGAGAAGAAAATTTTGGCAGAATCCCGTTCGATAACACCATTCATAACCCTCTCGAAGAATTTATATTCAACGCCTCCATGGTTGACCTGGACTTCTCTAGGGTACCCTTCACGTGGTCTAACAAGAGAAAAGGAGCTGATTTAGCCAAGCTTAGACTGAATCGAGCCCTCTCCTCTGTCCCTTGGAAAACCACATTTCAAAACGCATTCATCCGTAATTTGCCTATCATCGGCTCGGACCATGGACCCATCCTTCTCAATACTAACCCCTTATCTCACAACCTTCCGAAATAGTTCCACTTCCAATCTTTTTGACCCAACCATGAGAACTACCAAGAGGTCATTAAGAAAGTGTGGACGGTCAAGCAAGAGGGTTCTCGACCTCTCAGATTTTATAAGAAGCTTCGTCACACCAAGCGAGCATTGAATATCTGGAATAGAGGGGTCTTCAACATCACTCCCGGGAAGATCCAGAAGCTTAGAGAACAAATTGGTAAGCTACAAAAAGAGCCTCCGTCTGACCAAAATACAGCCAATGAGCTCAACCTCCAAAATTCCCTTGAGCGTACCCTCAATCTGGAAGAGGCGTTATGGAAAGACAAATCCAGAGAGATCTGGCTTAAAGAGGAAGACCGTAATACAAGTTTCTTCGACATGTCAACCATCTGTCGCAGGAAGAAAAATTCAATTCTTAATATCTGTAAGGAGGACGGCTCCTAGACGAACGATAGGAAGGACATTGGCAAGTCCTTTCTTGACTATTACAAGAAGCTGTTCACCTCGACGAACCCGAACACTAAGATTGATAACTTAAACATCATGGAAAAACTGATTTTGCAAGATGACAACTCTATCCTGACCAAGTATCCCTCCATGGAAGAAATCAAAGAAGCCCTTTTCTCTATGAATCCCCGTAAATCTCCGGGTCCAGATGGTTTCACACCCATTTTCTACCAAAAATCCAGGGACACAGTTAAAAATGACTTTTACCAAGCCTCCCTAGCCTTTTTCCAGACGGGTCATCTCCTCGGTGAATTCAATCATACCAGCATCACTCTCATCCTCAAGAAAAAAAATCCTTCTAGCCCTGAACATTTCAGACCTATCTGTCTGTGCAATGTCAAATTCAAAATCGTTACCAAAATTCTGGCTAATATGCTCAAACCTCTTTCCATAAAATGATTTCCCCTACCTAGAATACCTTCGTACCTGGCCACCAAATCTTCGACAACATTATACTGGCATAAGAGATACTCAAATCCCTCAAGAAGAAGAAAAGTAACTCGGGGAGTATGGCGATTAAACTGAATCTCAGTAAAGCCTTTGATAGGGTAGAGTGGAGCCTCATCGGGGACACCATGAAATCAATGGGTTTCTGCGACAAATGGTGTACCTAGATTCACCAATGCATTTCCACCACTGCTCCTTCTTCCAATATTGATGGCTCTCCCAACAGTTTTCTCAAGCCTGGTCGAGGTCTCAGACAAGGCGATCCCCTCTCCCTTTTTCTCTTCCTCATCTGCACCGAGGTTCTCTCCAAAATTATCCTTAAAGAAGAGATGGATGGGAATATACATGGCATCAAGACGGCTAGAAATACCGTTCCTATCTCCCACCTCCTTTTTGTCGACGACTGCTTCATTTTCTGCAAAACTAATATGAAAGAAGCGGGTATGCTAAAAGACGCACTGGACACCTTCAAAAATGTATTAGGTCAGGAGTCAACCTGGAGAAATCTTGTATTTTCATCAGTAAAAATGGGCACCAGAGGCATCATCAGCTTATTTAGAGTATCCTTCACATCAAAAGAGACTATGTCAGGGACAGATACCTGGGTGCCCCTCTGGAGTTTGACCGCAAGAAAAGCCATAACTTTCAAGACATCATCACTCACGTCTTAAACAGAATTGAGGGATAGAAAGCTAAGAATTTTTCTCAAACGGGCATACTTACTCTTATTAAAGTTGTTAACTCAGCAATCCCTTTGTTCCATATGTTAGTTTTCCCATTCCATATTAAGATATGCAGAAAGCTAGACTTCATCAATTCGTGCTTCATGTGGGGTACTAACAGTGCAAGGAACAACAAAATGTGCTTTATCGGATGGAAGAAAGTCTGTCGTCCCAGAGATAGGGAAGGATTGGGCATCAGAACCGCTCTTACCCATAACCAAGCTCTTCTAGCTAAATTATTCTGGAGAATTAAAAAAGAACCTAACAAAACTTGGGCCTTTAATCTTAAGCATAAATACTCCCCCAAGGAGTCTCCGATGATCTCCTCCTCTAGGGCTGCTGACTTCAGAATTTGGAAAGGTATTATCGCTGCCAGAGATAGAATCTGGCCAGAGCTTATCTGGAAAATTGGTAACGGAGAAAGCGTGGACTACTGGTAACAGAGAGCTTATCTGGACTATCTGGAAAATTGGTAACAGAGAATCTGATACGGTCGGCCCTGTAGGCCTCCCCCAGCTTACAGGACGATTACTAGAGTGTTTGACCTCATCTGCCCCGTTCAGCGCTCATGGAAGGAAGAGATCATCTGAACATCGTTCTACCAAGATATAGCGGATATCATCCTCAAGATGCAACTCAGCAAATTCCAGGCCAAAGATTCCCTTAGATGAAGAAAGGAAAAGAACGGTCTCCTCACGGTTAAATCAGTCTACTACTCATCCTTTCAGGATCATACGACCAAGGAGAATGACACCATCACGGGAGATGATCCAGAACCAGACTAGGTGCCTATTTGGAAAATGAAGATACCATACAAAATTCAACTTTTTCTTTGGAAAGCGCTACAGGATGGTATTCCTACAAAAAGAAATCTCTAGCATGGGGAAGACAACAGTGATATCATCTGCCCTAGATGCGGAAAAGAAGAAGAAACCACCACGCATGCCATCTTTTTCTGTAAGAAGATTAAAGACTTCTGGTATGATTTTAACCCCTCTCTCAATCTCGATGTCTAGTCGTACACAGACTCTCTTTATGGTATTTTCCTCAAACTTGTCCACCAGGGTACATACAAACCTGACATCTCTCAGTGGGGGAAGATTAACTCCTTTTTTATGTCATTTGGATGAGCAAAAATGATCTTATTTTAATAATATTAAGCCTAACTCAATGGTCTATGTAAATAGGGCCAAAAGCTGCAGTCTCAGCCCTTGTCCTGACTCCAACCCAATTGTCAGGCCTATCGCCACTTTTTCATCTCCCAGGATTGGGGAAGGATGGCACATCATCATGGTGGATGGGGCTTGGAATAACTGCGATACAAAGGGGGGATCTAGCTTTGTTATTAAAACTCACAATCACGTTATTGTCGGTGCAGATTTTGACTCCTCCGAGGCAACGGACCCTGAAGAGGCCGAGACGATATCAGTGATCAAGGGCATGAAGGTAGCGCATGGCATCTTCCAAGTGCATTGAGAGAGCGATGGTTCTCACGGACTGCAGGAGGCTTGTCTGGGCACATGAGGCAAGATCCGATGACCTATCTTGGGGTTCTCTCACCATGGCGCCAGAGATGCTTTCTTTGGCATCTAAATTTGTAGAGTTTGGATTTCAGTTTATTAGCATATTGCATAATTATGAGGTACATGCTTTGGCCATAGTAGGAGCCCGCTCCCCTGTGTTTTCTTTTTTTAAGCCGGATGAGGCAGTTAACCTTGTTGACTGTGTTCTTTCCTTTCGGCCATTAGTGGCCTAATTTATACCTTTGACTAAAAAAAGAAGAAGAAAAAAAAAACAACCCATAGCGGATAGCAAACGCTGTGAAACCAAAAACTATAACCACCTACGATAAATTCTTTTTTTAAGCTGAGAGCACAACCTATAATAGTGTTTGTCATGGAAATGCTATAAAATATCCATTTTTAATAGCATTCTACACAAATGCTATAATTTTAATGTTATCATATGTTTTTTTTGTAGTGGCCTTAAGCTTGAAATGTGGAGCAAGGGACGCACTTGCAGGTTTTGTGTTCCCATTAATACCAAATCTCTGAAGTACCTTCCTCATGTACGTCGTCTGAGAGAGACACGCCATTCCCTTCTCTCTATCTCTATGAATCTCTATGCAAAGAATCTTTTTTTCATTACCCAGATCATTAATTTCAAATTCTTCACCCATTTGCTTCATCAACTTGTCAATCTCACTTTTGGGCTTACACGCAATAAAGGACCCGTCACGTAGCTTGCTTAAGTAAATACATTGGTCATAATGACTCCGCTTGTACTTCTGCCTAATTATAAACTCATCAAACAGTTTGTACCATTTTCTTGGAGACTTCTTCAAGCCATACAATGATCTCTTCAGCTTGCAAACATAATTTTTCCTTTCCCGCAACCCTAAACGCACTCAGCTGAGTCATATAGATCTCTTCTTTCAAATTCCCATGTAAGAACGATATCTCAACATCGAGTTATTGCAACTCCAAATCAAATTGCGCTACCAATGCCAATAGGATACGAATGGAACAGTGTTTTACCACTGGAGAAAAAGCTTCATTATAATCAATTCCCTCCCGCTGAGCATAGCCCTTGGCTATGAGTCTTTCCTTGAATTGCAAATCATCCTTGTTTCTTTGTGTAGACCCACTTATAACCAATCATCTTCATTCCCTTAGGCAACTCCAAAAGTTTCCAAGTTTCATTCTTGAAAAGAGAATACATCTCTTCCTTCATCACTCCTTCCCAATGGTTAGCCTCAGAATCGTAAATAGCTCCCTTATAAGTAGGAAGAGCATCATCTTCAACGACCGGCAGTGCATAGGCTACCATGGCCTTTACCCTTGGAAGCACCATGTCCTTTGTAAGCCATCCCAGCTTACTTGCATTCCCCTTGGGTTTACTAGTTGCTATTGACTTCACCATCGGAGTCTCCTTATCTATACTACCAAATACTCTTCTTTGTGTATACCCACTTATAACCAATAGCCTTCATTCCCTTAGGCAACTCCGAAAGTTCTCGAGTTTCATTCTTGAAAAGAGAATACATCTCTTCCTTCATCAGTCCTTCCCAATGGTTAGCCTTGGAACTGTAAATAGCTCCCTTATTGGTAGAATTAGCATCTTCTTCAATGACCAGTAGTGGGTAGGCTACCATGGCCTTCCCCCTTTGAAATACCATATCCTTTGTAAGTCATCCCAGCTTACTTGCATTCCTTTTTGGTTTACTAGTTTCTCTCGACTCAACCACCAGAGTCTCCTTATTTGTACTACCAAATAACTCTCGTCTATGACTTTATCATCTGGAACATGAACTAATGGCTCTTCACCCATTGTCATACCAATAGATACCACCCCATTTAGTACAAAACAATTTGAACCATCTGAAGACGCATCAATCTCCACCCGTTGCAAAACCTCGTTTGTCATCTTCTCTTCGTGCTCAGAGACATGTGACTTTATCATAAAAGTCTCATCAAATGTGGCATCCCAACTCAGAATAAACTTCTAGTCTTTCGTATCCCATAACTTGTAGCATTTCACACATTTCTTCTTACCCAAAAAAATGTCCTTCCTTGCTCGAGGATCCAACTTACCATCTTTAACATGATAGTATGTCGAACACCCATAAATATGAAAAGTATCATAATCTAAGGTAGGTGCTCCCAACCAAGCATCCATTGGTGTTTTACTCTTAATTATAGTCGAATACAACCTATTAACGAGGTAGCATGCATATGTTAAAGCCTCAGCCCAAAATGTTTTGCTCAACCTAGAATTAGGCAACATATATCACACCTTCTCTAGTAAAGTACGATTTATGTACTCTGCTACCCCATTTTGTTGTAAAAGCTCTCTAACGGTAAAATGTCGACAATCCCCTCATCCAGACATACTTACAAGAACATATCACTTATATACTCCCCACCATTATCCGAATTAAGCAACTTAATATTTCTGCCAATTTGAGTTTCTATCAACTTCTTCCACCTCATTAATATTTCTAAGAATTAATACTTCCTCCTCATAGTATATACCCACACACGCCTTGAAAAATCATCAATAAACGACACAAAATAATGTTTACCCCCAAGTGATGCCTTACTGAAGGGTCCCGATACATCTAAATGAACATAGTCAAGGATTACACGAGTACCATGGATAGTCGTGCCAAACTTTACCCTTGTCTACTTGCCCATAACACAATGTTTATATAAATCTAACTTGCACGCCTTAATACCTTTCAATAGCCCTTGGTTCGCAAGAACTCTCAAGGACTTATCCCCCGTATGTGCCAAACACATATGCCATAGTCTAGTGGTATCTCTAAACGTAGTCTCCACACTTCCCGCAGTATCAACCTCTCCAAGAATAATTATACCATCTAAATAGTACAAGTTGTTAGTTCTTCTTTGACCCTTTAAAATCGTTATTGCTCCCTTAAGAACCTTCTTCACGCTATTTTCAGACACGACTTTGTAGCCTTTCACCTTAAGTAAACCCATTGAGATAATATTCTTCTTCATCACTAAAATATATCGAAGATCCCAAATTTCTTTAACAAACCTATTGTACAACTTTAGACGAATGGTACCTATTCCCATTATGCGACACGAATCATTATTTCTCATCAACACAACTTCACTTTCTAGCCTTTTTAAAACTAGAAAAATAACCCCTTTATGAAAAAATATGATAAGCAGCTCCCAAATCCAAATATCCATTTTTTGGAATCAACTGTTAAGATCGGCGGATCAAAGTTAGTCCCAGATCGGGAAGAAGTTGTAGTTCACACAAGGATATAAGAAGATACAGACTATTAAATTACACCAAGGCCTTTTTAGAAGAAAAAAAAACTTCACCCCTAGTCCCAACTAGGTGGTGAAGGTGGGGACAATATCGGTATAATGGGGGTTCGGGCCCTAACAAATGGTATGTGCGGTGGTGGTGGACAGTTATCATTTGAGGTGGAGCTCATGTTCGATTTCGTGAAGCTCAAAATAGACGGTTGTTGACTAACGATGTTTGATCCAAGGTAGAGATTATTAAAATTGGTAGATCAAAGTTAGTCCCACATCGGGTAGAATATGTAGTTCACACAAGGATATAAAAAGATATGGACTATTAAATTATACTGAGGCCTTTTAAGAATAAAACCCCACACCTAGTCTGACCCAACGAGGTGGTGAAAGTGGGCACAATATCAGTGCAATTGGGGCTCGGGCCCTAAGAAATGAGATCAGAGCAGATGGTTCGATTGGGCATATCTTAACGTATCCGCACGTCTCTCCAATTGTTCGAGGTTGAGCTCATGTTCTCTTTCCGTAAAGCTCAAAATAAATAATTATTTTGGCATAGATGTGCGGTGGTGGTAGACAATTATCATTCAAGGTAGAGCTCATGTTCGCTTCCGTGAAGCTCAAAATGTACGGTTGTCGACTAACGGTGTTTGATCCAAGGTAAAGAATGTTAAGATCGGTTGATCAAAGTTAGTCCCACATCGGGTAAAAGATGTAATTCACACAAGGATATAAGGAGATACAGACTATTAAATTGCACCGAGGTCTTTTAAGAACAAAACCCCACACCTAGTCTGACCCAACTAGGAAGTGAAGGTGGGGATAATATCGGTGTAATGGGGGCTTGGGCCCTAATAAATGGTATCATAGCTAATGGTTTGGCTGGGCATATCTTAACGTATCGGCATATCTCTCCAATCATTTGAGGTAGAGCTCATGTTCTCTCTCTGTGAAGCTTAAAATGAATGATTGTTCTGGCATAGATGTGCGGTGGTGGTGGACGGTTATCGTTAGAGGTGGAGCTCATGTTTGCTTTCGTGAAGCTCAAAATAGACGGTTGCTGATTAACGGTGTTTGATCCAAGGTGGAGATTGTTAAGATCGGTGGATCAAAGTTAGTCTCACATCGGGTAGAAAATGTAGTTCACACAAGGATATAAGAAGATACGGACTATTAAATTGTACTGAGGCCTTTTAAGAACAAACCCCACACCTAGTCCGACCTAACTAGGTGGTGAAGGTGGGGACAATATCGGGCAATGGGGGATCAAGCCCTAATATGAACAATATATGCACTCGATGATATAGTTAAAGAAAAGTCAGAATTGTTACCTCCATTTACCGTATCATGAGCAACATTTACTGAAGAGACTGTTTTCCCACCTTTCTTTTTCTTTAGAAGCGCAGGACGCTTATTCTTCCAATGTCTCGTCTCCTTACAAAATGCATATTGGTCTTTCCCTAATTATTGCGATTAACACTACGATTTCTCGACTTCGATTGAGACTTGTTACCACTAGACTTCTTCTTGTCTGTAGGCCTCCCTCTTGCCATCAACACCTCAAATGTTGACTTCTTGGACTCACGTTTATCCTTCCTTTGGTACTCATGATTCGCCACCGCTGTAGTCACATTCGAGTATTGCAAAGAACTTTTCCCATACCATTATCGTCATAACGAAGTGTTCGTACTATTTGAGAAGCGAGTTCAAGAATAATAGAGTTTTGTCATCATCGCCAGCAATCTCTTTTAGAATCGCTAAGTCGGCAAGTAACTTGGTAAAATTGTTCAAGTGCTCTGACATAGAAATCTTTTGTCTCATTATGAAGCGATAAAGCTTCCTCTTCAAATATAGTCAATTTTGGATATTCTTCACCAAATACTTCTCCTCAAGAATCCTCCAAATTTCTTCTACTGAGGTTTTATTCATCACAAAGTACTTAATGTCTTGAGCTAGGCATGACAAAATTTGACCACAAGCCTTTTTGTTCATCTTCTTCCAAATATTCTTCTCTACCTCCTCAGGTTTGTTTTCCAGCACCTCATCCAAATCCTGTTAACTAAGCTCATCAATAACTTTACCTCACCACATGCCAAAATTATTTGTGTCATTAAATTTCTCAACTTTAATTTAGGCATTGTTAAACATCACCGTTATGTTATTCCGTTTAGGCACCATCGAGGAACTAGGTTCATCTCCTTCTACCATTGTTTCCCCAATCTTCATAGACTAATCGAAATCAAAAATCAAATGAAATCAAGATAAGTCGATGTTACCTCAAATTTTGAGAACCACCGAGGATGCAACCTCACTCTAATGCCAATTGTCAAGCTACACCGCAGAAGCCGACCACTGATTCAAACTTATTAGAGATGAACAATCTAAAGGAATAAACATAATCACAAGATAACACACATTTTCTACTGTTCGTTGATTTGCTTACGTCCATAAGATAGAGAGATAGATAGTTTTATTCCATGATCCAAGGTTAATTACAATCACAAACGAATTTGAGGTATCTCAAGGTTTTTTTTCAAAAGATTCCTCACACAAAGATATCACCAAGGGTGGCTAAGAAATATCCTAAGTCAGTTTTTTTTTTTTTTGAACAAATATGGGTTTTATTAAAGTGGTAAGCGAATATTACAAGTGGAGGACATAAGCTGAGCCACTAGTTCACTCCCTAATAGTGGCCATTCCTAATTTATCCATGAAATATGAAACGCGAATCTGCCGTGGAAGAGAGACCGCCGTCCAGAAGAGAATGGACTGTTGGGAGCTATCGAGTTTAGATAGGCCATCTGTTGTACCATTGCCCTCCCTGTAGATGTGTGTCATGCTAATATGAAGCCCCCCTCCGAGTTGGGTAATCATGTTCCAAGTTACACTATGCTTTGCAGGGCATTTGTGCGTGCACCTATACCAGTTTACTAGGAGTTCAACGTCTACCTCCAAAATATCCTAAGTTTCCCTTATATAGTGGGAGACTTATTACATTAATACAAATCTCAAGGCAAAACCAATGGCTTCTATTAGAACAGAAGACATTCTGCCTCTTCTGCTTGAAGCAGAGAACAGAAATCCTCTAGACTCTTACCTTCAGTAAGACATAATGGAGATCGAACAATATTTATGCATTCGCGAACAAAGACACCTTCGGTCCGACTAGTATACTACAACACAGTAGGAGAATAACCGAAAGACGGATGACAATATTTTATTCTGCCGACAAATTATAATTCAATACCTTTTTCCTCCAACCGCGTGTCGATATAAAAGAATCGCATACGAAACTTTTTTTTTTCAAAGGGCATCCAAATCCCGAAGGCGACCACAAACCCCGAAGGGTGAAGCCTCCAAAGAGGTACAAAGCCCGAAGGCCAAAGCCCCGAAGGGTACAAGCCAAAGGCACACAAGATAGCCCAAGGATTGTCCCCAATTCTCACCCCAGAGGGGTTTGAACTCATGAACTCTCATGGGATGGAGGGTCACACTACCACTTTATTGTGCAGGTACGTATCCTAAGCGTCATCATTTATTACGGACGTGACTATTCAAACTCAAAATGTCGCATACATCCGCACCATCATTTAATACCCATTGCTTCCCAATATCAAGTAACTTCCACCCAGTCAAACGCCATCATTGCTCCGTTTCAAAATTTCAATTTCTTACATATTCTTTCTCAACCAAAGCTACTCGTGACTTCGGTTGTGAGGAGGCGATTGTAAAGGCTTATTCCTCGACCTTACTTGTAATCGAGCTCAATCAGTTCGATTTACTTCTATCTCAGGCTCACGCAATTTTAGCGCACAATACTCCAGTCAAATATCCTAACCAACCCCACGAACTGCATAAGAAACTACATCGAGCTAAACCCAAAAAACGTTATTCTGATAAAACATTTGTCTCCCATGAACTTGTCAGTTATTCAATCAACCGCCACTAACCACATTATTCGGAAGACGTGCTCCAGCTCGACGAAAAGTTGTGGGGAAAGCCTATAAAAAGGAGAAGTCACAGAAGAGACAGAGACCAAAAAAATTACTCAAACTTCTTATTTACGAGATCAAATGCATTTCTATATTCTAGAGATCGCTTGTAATAAAGATATCCAATTAAAACTATAAAGAGACTTTTACAAAAATCATCCACACGAGGTCGTGGTTTTTTACCTATTCCGAGGTTTTCCACGCTAAAAACACTTTTTTTAATTTCTTGCTTGTCATTATCATATTGTTACAGGATCATTGGTGTGATAGCTGATTCTTAATCGTATCGAGCTACGGAATTTGGCCATTACAGTTTCATTCTGGTAATCCTATTAAATTATCATACAATAGAATAATACAATTTACTCATAATTCCAATAATACTTCAAAATTATCAAGTAAAAATTGAAATTTATAAGAATACAATTTACTCATAATTCCAATAACACTTCAAAATTCTCAAGTAGGAACTTAAATTTAACCATCTAATGCCATTATGGACTATCAACTTAAAACAATTGATAAACCTTTTAAGTATGAGCCTTATCAACTTCGTTTACTATAGACTTCCCAAACTAAATAATTCCATTTTGCCTCCTCCAACATCTTACCTTTTGGTTCCACTCATGCTATTATGCATCATAGAAAAACATCGTTTATACAATTTTGGATCTTAAGTTAACACAAACAAAATTTAAATTTGTATGTTGCAGTTTATCTTGTAAAGCATTCAAGACATTTACAATCTCATGAGAGCTTGATCTATTCATAAACAAAAAATCATACAAAACGAATGACTATGCATTGCACGCCGAAGGGGGGGTGGATTTGCAACGAAATACACGTTTGGCTAGATCTAAATATAAGATCACTCGCAGTCGATTATAAGTTCCACACTGTTGATCTAAATAGTCCCACATTGGACAAATAGAGCCTCGTAACTCAAAATATAACATCTTGAGGCTACTCCTTTCATTGCCAATTAGTTTTGAGCTGGATCCTCCAATTCTAATACAAACACCCGCACAAAATTCCTCAATCAACACTCAAAAAATCTCCTAGATCAACCACCCAAGTTAGCTAACATTTTACAACTACGCCATATTTCCTCTCTTCCCTTCTCGTTTTCGCCATATTTCCGTTGGCCGTCTCACTATAGACGGCTCAATCCCAATTTGAGTACTAGTCCAGCCCATCAAACAAAACCCAGCTTATAAGCCCAAGCAAATCCAAACCTAGCCGTAGCCCTAAACTCATAAAACTTCATTTTAGTCGAAGTTTTGAGAGAGAGAGAGCGCGGCGGATTGAGCACAGAGAGTGAGTGAGAGAAAATGGTTAAGTTCTTAAAACCAAACAAGGCCGTAATAGTTCTCCAAGGTCGTTACGCAGGACGCAAGGCCGTTATCGTTCGTCAATTCGATGAAGGAACTCGTGATCGTCCCTACGGTCATTGTCTGGTTGCAGGGATCTCAAAGTACCCAAAGAAAGTGATTCGAAAGGATTCGGCTAAGAAAACAGCCAAGAAATCACGAGTTAAAGCTTTCGTCAAACTTGTTAATTACAATCACATTATGCCAACTCGATACACTCTTGATGTTGATTTGAAAGATGCTGTGAATGTTGAGTCATTGGTGTCCAAAGATAAGAAGGTTACAGCAGCGAAAGCTATTAAGGCTAAGTTTGAGGAGAGGTTTAAGACTGGGAAGAACAGGTGGTTCTTTTCCAAACTCAGGTTTTAAAGTGTTTTTGTGATTTGGGGTTTTGTTGTTATGGTAGAATTATGTTTTTGTGAACTTATGATAGTCTATGATGAGTTACATTGTGGTGGGTATTAATGGATTTTGAGTAATTTTGAAGGAAATGATAATGGGGTTTGTTTATTTTATGATATGAGTAATGGGCTTAGTTTTAATTTCTGTGTTGATTTAGTTATGTTAGTTTGGTAGTATTATATGTTGGAAGTGTTTTGTGATGAGTTTGCTTGAAGTAATAGTTTGTGTGATGTTTTAAGATATAATGGAGTCTGGGTTTTATTAATTACTCATGTCGTCAAGCTGTATGGATCTGCATTAATGCTGTTTGGGCTTAAAGCTTCATTTTGTGCGTGGTGGCTTGGTTTATTGAGTTAACTTGAGATTTTGGGAGCGTAGTAATTTTGGAAATAAATGACACTGCGTTTGTTTTTCTTGAGAGATGATTTGTGGGGTTTGTTCTACTTTTGGATTTATATTTATTAGTCTTATAGTATTATATGTATCCACTGTTTCATGATGAGATAGATCAAAGTAGATGGTTTCTGAGATGTTTAAGGTATAACGGAGTTTGGGTTTTGAATCTTATTTTATGTCATGAAGCTGTATTGTTGCTGATTAGATGCAAGGCTTCATTTCGTGTTGAAGTGACTTTGTTTATTGAGTTTAACTTGATGTTTGGGGAGCATCATTTAGAGTTGTATGATGAGGAGAGAATGATATGATTTAGGTATTTGGATTTGTGTAGTGTTGATTAAGGATTGGGTACATTGCAGTGGTACTTCTTTTTGTTTGCAAGAGAATATCCCTTTGAGGTGTACTGATTAGTTTGGTACCGATGTGGAAAGTGCTGTCAAGCCATTAGGCTAGCAGGAATTGGAAGTTATATTTAAGATAGCACACACTGAAAGCAATGACAACTTCGACTTCTGAGTAATTGAATTTATTGAAATTTTTGGTGTCAAGGATTGGATAAAATTATGATATTTGTTGAGTGGTTTGGGACATAATAAAATGCCTGTAGTCATCATGCTATTGAGGATTGACATGGCTACCAGTATTTCATGGCAGGTAGTATCCTGAAGTTGAATGCACTAGCAATAGGGAAACTTTAGGTAGATTGGAGATTATGATGAATCACAGGTGATATTCAAAAACAGCTTCTTTGAGAAGTTTGTTGTGAGATGAGAGGACATGATTCTGGAGGGGTAGCTCTATTTTTCTTTGAGTTTGTTGGTCATACTCAAATGCCTTTTTTGAATCAACCATTGGTATCTTTTCGTTGACATTTATAAAATGAATTATTTTGCAAACAATGTGGAACAACATAGAAGATGGTCAGAAGTTGTTTTTGGTGTTTAAGTTTTCTGTTGATATTATTCCAACTAGATACTTGTTATGATATTTAAGATATAATAGAGTTTGGGAGCATCATTCGGAGTTACTATATGATGAAGAGGGAATGACATAATTTGAGTATTTGAGTTTATACACAGTGCTGGCTGACATTGAGGGTTGGGTTGTGGTAGTTCTGTTTGTATGCAAGACGGGTCTCCCTTTCAGGTAATCAAAATAATTTGGAATCAATGTTTAAAGTACTTTTAAGCCATTAGGGTAGTATGAATTGGTATTGAAGATACAGTATAGTGAAATTTCTTCTGAATTTTGGGTATTTGAATTTGTTGAAATTTCTGGTATCGAGAATTAAATAGTATGACAAAAGTATGCGGATTGGTTTGGCATGGATAATAAAATGCCTTGAGTCGACACCAGTTTATCATGGTAGGTTTTGTCCGGAAGGTGGATGCACTATGGGAATGAAAGATTAGGATGAATTAGGGGAAGCAATTTAAGAACACCAGTATGTCTTTGTCTGTTCTACAAATTGGTTGTATATATAGTGTCTGTCAGTTTTTTCAAGCGTGTTTTCCAGTTTAATACCGCCATATGGGTAAATGACTATCTTTCTGCATGTATGGTCATTATCCCTTGTCCAACATCCTCCCTGTCTACAACCCTGGTCTTTACTACTCATCTTCTCTATCAATGTTGTCTATTTTCCTTATTCTTCCTCTTTGCATTCTATATGATTTTCTTACTCTTGCTTTTTACACACAATTCTCCAATTCTAAGAATAACTTTAGAGTATCATACATTTCATTTTTGTGATAGTTCTCTATTGTCTTTGCTCATCCTTTTTATTTATGTGTACGCTCTGATATAAAGTATACCTCATCCTTTTTATTTATGTGTACACTCTGATGTAAAGTATACGGCTTTATTGCAAAAGAGTAACATAAGTGTAGTAAGGCTGTCCTAGACTGGCTTTGTTATGGGTATATCACATAATCATGAGTAATCCGATACCTTGTGCCTTTCTCTAAGCTATTGCTGTGCTTGTTAGACTACTGCCGTATGTGGTTCAATGAGATACAAGCACTCTCTAATCAGCGGGTTCCTTTTCGGCATACAAGTAGGTAGTCTAAAGAAGATGAAAAGGGTGGCCGTGGCCTCTCAAACAACTCAACCTATTTGGTTTGTGGGAGAGATGACAACAGGCCAAAGAAGAGTAGAGGGGGAAATATAGAGCATGCCACAGTGACAGAGATCAGATCCTTGACTGGAAACACAAATTTTGAACTAATTTGTCCCAAACTTTAGTTGTATCATTCTATTGCTATTGGATTATGTTTTTCTATAGGCCGTCATTGGTATAGAATCGCTGTTTGTGTGCTTTTGATTCTGGTATCAAATTGTAAGATGTGATAAAGCAAAAGCACTCGCTCCAAATAAACCAAAAAACTCCATTAGAAATCTGTTGGGGCTATAGCCAAAAGTCTTTGAATCGGTACGTCTCTTGGGATATTTATTTCCTTACACGAAGGAGTGAACTTGTGTGTTTGTTACAATTTTACAGACTTCAAAGGCCAATTTAAAACTATTGAGATTATGACATTCACTTTTTGTTGGCACAATCCTCACATGTTATCTGCGGAAAACATAAGCTCTTTGTCGTCTAGAAGACGGGCACAGTGCCGTCTCATTGTGCAATCAAGTCTAAGAACTTCTCCGATTATTGTTGTCTGATTTATAAAGATAAGAATTTCATTCTTAATGAACAAATGTAATTGACTCAGTGAAGAATGTTGTTTCAAAACACCAAAGTAACACTATCCCAAGTAATTAACTACTATAGCAAATCTCAAAACTATAATTGCCAAGAGTAATCCCTCCCACTTTCTTAGAAATTGCTTCACAAATCTCACCAGTATGGAGGACATGAACTTCCTATTGGGAATATCTTGCATGAAAAAAGTCCCAAGTAACGTATTACTCTCGGATATGCATGTAAGACATTAAGGTTGTAGGACTAGTCCAAACCTCATTCATGTCTGTAATTTATCAAAAATATGTGTATCATTTTATGCAAATTTGCTTTATAGAAATTACAGAAAGTCGGTCACGCCGAAGATCAGGCTTCCACAGTTGAGCCTACAAAGTACATTGAGATCGATGGACATAGTCGAGGAACATACATTGGTACCAAACTTCTCCAATTGGAAAAGGAGGCTCTCATACAATTCATTCAAGTTAACAGAGATGTATTCGCATGGACCTTTCAAGAAATGCCAAGAGTTGACCCAGGAAAAATCTGTCACAAATTGAGCATACGAGATAAAGCTACGACGGTCAAACAGAAGAAAATGAGGCTATCTCCTCGTCTCAGAGATGAGGTTAATAAAAAAATTGATAAATTGATCAAAGTTGGTTTCATTCGAGAAGCCAAATATGCAGATTGGATTTCGAACATCGTGGCAGTTCCAAAGAAGAATGAGAAAGTCAGAGTTTGTGCAGATTTCTCGTATCTAAACAAATACACGTTGAAAGATAGTTTTTATTTTCCCATAATTCATCAAGTTCTTGATTCTACAGCAGGTCACGAACTACTCTCTATGATGGACGTTGCTTATCAGATACCTCTCTTAGACGAAGATCAAGAGAAAACCACCTTCATTACTGAAAGAGACCTTTATTGCTACAAAGTTATGTCATTCAATCTCAAAAATGTTGGAGCAACCTATCAAAGGCTAGTAACACGCATGTTCAAAAAAACACTTGGGCAAGACCGTTGAAGTATACACTGATGTTATGCTCTGCAAAAGTCTCAAGAAAGAGGATCATATTTTACATCTCAATACAGTTTTTAACATATTACGATCATATAGAATGAAACTCAACACAGATAAATGTCAATTTGGGTGGGGTACACTCTAGACAATTACTGGGACACCTCATCAGTAAAAAGGGGATCGAAGCTTATTCCGATCAGATTCGAGCTCTTCTCCATGCCCTCTTCCAAAACAAAGAAGGATGTACAAAAGTTTGTTGGAAAGATTACAACTATCAATCGATTCGTCTCCAAGTCATCAGATCGAAGTCGATGGTTATTGATGCTACTTTGCAAATCCACCAAAAGAGGCAAAGGATAATAGAACGAGGAGATTGATTGGACAGAAGAATGTGAAACAGCTTTCCAAGAATTTAAACGGTATCTGGGGAAATCCTCAGTAATGAACACTCCGATCGAAAATGAGGAATTACTGATCTATCTCGCAGTTACAGAAAACTCTCTTAGCTCGGTTCTCATTCGGCTCGAAGGAAAAATTGAGAAGCCAGTGTACTTCATCAGGAAAACCCTACCTTCCACCGGCAGAAACTATATATTCTAAAATATAGCAACTCCTACTAACACTCGTTTATACTTCCCAAAAGCTAAAACACTATTTTCAAGCTCATTCAGTCAAAGTCATGACAAATTATCTACTTTGAAAAGTACTATCTAAAAAGATGAACATACCGTACAACACCGAGATAGATTTGATTCTAGCCTTGATTTGTGTAATCTTGGTGCCAACTTTATGAAGGAATATAAAGTGATTGATGATAAAACTATACCTCTTTACCAATCCTAATCGGCTTCTTTTAAATTTCTTTAGTGTGCTAGCCTCCATGAGATCCTCCGCATCGTAAGCAACATCTGTGATGTCCATCAGCCAAGTCCTCACGTTTGAGTTTCTTTTCTGCTTTTTGTCCGCGTCTTTTAAGAAATCTTGCATTCGAGCCAGCTCTGTCTTTATCCATTCATGTCTGTAATCTATAAAAAAAAAATGTGTATCATTTTATGCAGATTTGCTTCAGTCAACATCTCTGCTCCAATTTCACTAGAAATATTGATATATTTATCTATTTCATGCATAATGTGTCCAGATTTAAAGTTTTCAGATACATAAACCCAAGCATAAAATTGGAAATGAGGCTCAATAACATCAATGTTATAAACTAGCTTAGCATGAATAGAATGATCGAAGCCCTCACACAGACAATGGAAATAGCACGTTGATCAGGATTAATCTAAACTATACAGAGATTTGAAATTATCTTGGACAGAAGTTGCGAGGATTAATCAAACTTGGTTATTAAAAAATCTACATAAAATTTTACCTAAACGATAAAACCCCATGCAAAAAACATTATTCTGAAATCCTGCTATTTTGGACAAGAAATTCTGAATTATTTGTTATAGTTTTTGGTTCCATCATGAAATAAAATCATTGGTTTTGAGTCTTACAGGAAACATTTAAATTTACAAAATTCATATGAATTGGTAGCTACTTGCTGATCTGCTTTCATGCCAGTAGAGTGCTCTCCATATCTTACTGAGTCTGAGTCTCAAAGTTTTCATTTTACGGGTACATGCAGTTATAAACTTAAAGTCAGTTTTCTAAATTTTCCCAGCTTGTACAATTTTCTACTGCAACTGAAATGTTTTAGGAAACGAATATAAAACAGAGGGGACGACAATTTGCTTGGTTCACAAAATCAGAGATGAAAATAGAGAAAATGAAACAAAAATGGAGTTCTCTGGGGTGCAAAAAACGGAGAGAGTATGCTTGTAGCTACTTTGACGATAATCAAATGAAACCTCTCAAACCGTAACACTTTGATTAAAATAAATTAACTGATAATTACTTGTGCTTTTGTTTCCGCAACAAGAAAAACTTATGCTTTTGTACAATAAGAGAAAATACAATTATAAACAAACACTTTTTTGCACATTAATCCGCGGGAAAGTAACCAAGAACAAAAAAATAAAACGTACAGAAGAAAATCACCTGGGCAAGCTGAAAATCGTTCAGTATCCATAATTTGATAGCTTTGTAGGGAGTCGAGACTGACTGAACTGTACCGGGTATTCTGTTATACCAGAGGTGGCCTCAGAAATGGTATGTGAGCAATCTTGTACCAATCAGCTCCTGTATTAGGTAAAACTCTTTCTTTGAGATGATCTGACATGGCTGGTAATCTCAATTCCTTGAGGTGATTCAAGAACTGCAACCCAGATGGAAGCTCTCTCAAATCTTCACATTTGTTTATCTCCAACTCTTCGAGATTTGGCATTGAACCTTCGCAAATGTCCAATATCTGGATTCTTAGCCAACAAAGTTCTAAGACTTCAAGTTTAGGAAACCCTGGATACCATACCATTAAGTTACCCATATATGAATTGTACCAGAGCTTAAGAGTCTTTAGATTGGGCAAAATTTTGAGTACTATGATTGAATGACCTTCCAGTCGGGAGCCTACCAAGGTCAATGTGGTAAGATTTGGTGGAAAGGAAGGAAATTCCTCCAATATTCTTCCTTCCAAGTGAAGCTTCACAAGATGCATGTGCACCTGCATGTGATAAATGCGGGGAATGCATGTGATTGTTCTACAACAGCCAAAGAAGTTGGAAGTTCTGAAGGGAGAAGACCTCCTGATGTTGAGCATAAGTTCAAGCTTTCAAGGCGATTAAGTCGAGATAGCCACCCTGTCAATTCCTTGCCATGCGACATCAAATCTCCTTCCATCCCCAATTTCCGAAGGTTAATGCATTGGTCCAAGTTAGCCACAGAGGTCCCCTGTGGTACAAGTACTCCCCATAAAGTTTGGAGATTATTAAAGGAAATATAATTTGGTTGGTGCAATAAATCAGTACTACATTCTCCCCATTTGAAATGTAAGTGTCTAAGATTTTCCATTCTCGAAATTGAGCTAGGGAGAAATTTGATCGATGTCCATTTTAGATCAAGAGTTTGGAGATTGAAAAGATCACCAAATGACAACGGAAGCGAATTCAACCAAGTACGTCTTAACCCAAGGTACCTTAGATGAACTAGTTTTCCTAATGCCTTTGGGAGAAGACGTTTATATGTGCCCTCTAAATCGAGCACCCTAAGCCATTTATATCCTTGTTTAGTCCGAAAAATGCCTCCCATTTCTTGTGACATTTCACCTTCACAAAGATCAAAGTGTAGATATGATCGAAGATGATGAATAGAAGCTTGTGAGGAAGACGAGTAGCCAAAGTCCCGATGTACAGCAAGCCGGCGAGCCCTTCCTCCATCTGATGACATATTATTGCAGTTTGTCTTGTGCACATGAAGAAATTGATGTTCTTTGGCCATGGATAAAGAGAGCTCTCGCACAAGGTCGTGTACATGACATGTTAGGCATTCCTAGCTTAGATTCCCACCATCTGCTACTTGTTCCCTTCCTACAGAAGAGCTTTCGATTTCACTTTTCCCTTCTACTTCAGCCCCTTTGTTTTTTTCTTCAATATCTTTAGCGGTGTATATCGAAAGACGACGGTTGGCTACTTGAATAATATTTCTACCAACTAGTTCTTCTATGTAATCCTTTCCAACATCCTCCAGACATTCTTCACCTCTCTTTTGCACAAATCCCTCTGCAATCCACAGTCGGATTAATCTCCTCACGGGGATGTTATAGCCTTCAGGGAAGAGACCAAGATAAAGAAAACAAGATTTCAAGTAAAAGGGTAAGTCGTAATAGCTCAAAGCTAAAATTGCGCGCCATGCTTCCTCTTGATCCAGATGCCAGTTTAAACTATCAAGCACTCTTGACCACGCATCAACAGTCAAATCCTTTGTCGATAACAAACCTCCCAACACTACTTTTGCTAATGGTAGCGGCATAGCTGATAGGGATGACTCCTGAGTAGGGCTGTCAATGGGTCGGGTCGAGTCGTGTCCGGGTCGGGTCGTCACGGGTTCGGGTCAATAAAGAGCCAACCCGAACCCGACCTGCAGATTATCGGGTTGACACGACCCGGGCCATTCGACCCGCGAAACTATCGGGTCAACACGACAACCTGGCAACCCAGGTCAACCCGACCCATTAGAATTCTCTAGACTTCATAATTATCAGTTTATGTTTCACTTATCAGTCTCAGACTCTCAGTCATCAGAAAAGACAGAAATGAATTCTCTAGTTCATACTCATTATAAGAAATTCAGTTTATCACAGATTCACAGTTATCCGTTATCAGAAATTCATAGTCATACTCATTATCAGACATTCATATAGAAATTACAAAGACTGAAAGACATATAGTCAGAAATTCAGTCCATACTCATTACTCATAGACTCATTATCAGAAATTCATATAGAAATTAGTCAAATTACAAAGACTAAAGACAATAAGACATAGACAATTAGACAGTCAGAAATTCAGTCCATAGAAATTCAGACATAGACAATTACCAGTTTACCACTTTACCTACCACTTATAGTTATAGTCTTCTAGAGTTCTACACTTCTACTGCTAGTCTGCTACACAGTTCTACTGCATAGAATCATCTGTTCATCTGCATCATAGATTCATAGTTTCATACTTCATAGTCATACACTCATACTACTTCACAAGTTCATATAGTCACAGTGTATCATCATCTCAGACAATTCCTCAATATTCTTTAAACTACATAGAAGAAAACTAGTACATGCCATGAAGTTAACTTCATCAAGCTGCAACTCAAGAGCATCTGATTCATCAAAGTGCCAAACCCCTGTAAATTTTAGCAAAACTCGAAGTTAAAACTTAAAAGACTATCCAAGCGAATAACTAGAAGAATAGTTTAACAGGGTCGGGGGTCCTTTATCAAGCTGTCAAGCAGTCATTAGACTCATTACTAAATATTAATAGTCTAATACCATCAATCTATCATTAGTTAATTACTTACACAAATTGAAACAATCACTTCGAAGTTCGAACACCACTTCCACTTGGTCCATTGCTGCCGCCATTACTTGCACTCTCCGGCAATTCATCCACGGCATCACTAGCAACTCCATGAGCATTTTGTCCTATGCAGATTACAGTATATTCATATCAAATAAAATATTTAGAACACAAAGCTAAATATGACTAGGTCATAAAAAATTAAAAATTATATGCACTTAGTCTCTAATCTAATCTTGATATTTCTATTATAATGTCATATATATAATTATATATATAATATATCAATATATGATTATATATAGTGTAGACTTATGAGTTACGATGAGTACCTTATAATTAAATAAAACTAATCATAAAGTGACAACGTAAAGAGTTCATTACTTACTTACCAACATCCAGAAGTGACAACTCTTCACCAAGCTCCTCTATAGCCGATTCCACAATATCATCAACACTTGAATCCCCTACAAAATTTATTTATAAATTAATGAGATTATTCATTAAAATGCAACAAAAGAATACATAAAATCAATGTAAAATGAGATCACCTCTCGCTCTCTAATATAACCAATCACGAGTACAAACTATAGCCTCGGCACACGCAGGTTTTAAAGCACTACGGAATGGATCTATAACTCTTCCACCAATGCTAAAAGCAGACTCGGAAGCTACAGTGGATATCGGGATGGCCAATACATCACGAGCCATCAAAGCAAGCTAGGGATATCTAAATTGGTATGACTTCCAAAAGGAAAGTATATCAAAATCCCCGCTTAAACTAAACTTAGGCTCTTCCAGATATTGTAGTAGCTGAGACTTCACCGGGGCATGCTCACTCTCATCAAACATCTCAAATGCCTAAAATAATATAAACTTAGCAATATCTACTAATTCATGGCAAATATATCAGAATATCTATAACAAAATCATACAGTCTAGTCTCATACAGTCTACTAGTCTAGTGACTCTAGAGTCTAGTCTCATACAAATTCATGGCATATTCACTCTAGTCTTATAGTCATACATGGAAAATAGCTATAACAGAATCATGCAGTCATACAGTGAGTCATACAGTTATACAATCTCATACTCTGATTCTCATACAGTCTAGTCACTAGTGACTCTAGTCTCATACAAATTTATGGCAAATTCATGAAAAATTCTCATACAGTCATACATGGAAAATAGCTATAACAGAATCATACAGTCATACAGACACAGTGAGTCATACAGTTATAGTGTTATACAGTCTCATAATGAGTTATACAGACTCTCATTCTCATACACATACAGTCATCAGTCATGGAAAATATCTATAACATAACATAATCATACAGTCACAGTCACAGTCATAGTCTGATAGTCATGCAGTCATACTCTATAATAGAATCAGTTATATCATACAGTCATAGTCTTTAACAAAATCAGTTATATCTATCAGAAGTTTAGAACAGTCATACAGTCATACAGTCAGTTATATCTATAACAGAATCATACAATCATAACATAACAGAATCAGTTATATCTATAACAGAACAGAATCAGTTATATGATATCTATAATAGAATTAGTTATATCTATAACAGAACCGAATCATACAGTCATAGACTTATAGTCATAACAGAATCAGTTATACTATACAGTGAGTCAATTACAGTCATACAGTCATACTACAATTACAGTCATAACATAACAGAATCATAGTCATACAATTACATAACAAATTAATAATACCTGCATAACTTCCATGTCCAATTTGACTTCATGGAACTAGAACTTGAATTAGGAGTTGGCTTAGAACTAGGAGTTCTCTTGGAATACAAAGCCACATAGATGTCAAAAAGTTGATTCAACTTCTCCTTGAAGTCTCTAAACTCCTGATTTTCTAGCCCATAGATCTCATTGTAAGCAAACTCAACAAAAGCAAGTTTGTACCTAGGATCTAAGACGCAAGCCACAACAAATATAAGGTTATGTTTTGACCAATATTTCTCAAACTTAGTCTTCATTTGCGATGCCATGGATTTCATAAACTCATCCCTACCCTTCATAGCCTTTGAAATATGATGTTGAACCGAATAAACTTGAGGAAAATATAAATTTGAAGTGGGGTACTTTGTCCCAGAGAAAAGACATGTCACATTGTAAAATAACTTCAAAAACTCGCATATCTTCTCAACTCTATCCCATTCATCCTCGGAAGGGCAACACTTGTAGTTAGAATCACTCAATTCCAAATGAGCAAAAGTCTTTCGGTAGAAAAGAGCACTATCAAGCATCATGAAAGTGGAGTTCCAACGAGTTGGCACATCTTGCATCAAACCCTTGTTAAACGGTAATGACGCTTGCCTAACACAATCCCAAAAAATTTGTTTTCTACGTTGAGAACCCCTAAAATACCTCACACTCTCCCGAACTTTACCAACTGACACATCAATCTCCTTCAAACCCTCTTGCACAATAAGATTTATCACATGAGCACAACACCTTGCATGAAAAAACTCTCCATCAAACAACAAAGAATTACTCAACTTTAATTTACTCTTAAGCATCCCAACAAAGACATCATTAGACGAAGCATTATCTAACGTAATAGAAAAGAGTTTCTTCTCAATGCCCCAATCACAAAGTAAAGTGTGGATTTTCTCACATATGGTCAACCCGGTGTGAGGAGATGGCATATAAGAAAAACTAATAATCTTCTTCTCTAAAGTCCAATCAGAATTCACAAAATGTGCTGTAATTGAAATAAAGCTATCCATTGTAATAGAACTCCATAAATCGGATGTTAGACTAATTCTTCCCGCTACCCACACAACACAGTCATAACTTTCTTTTTCTCCCTTTCATGAATCTTGATAACATCCGCCCTAGCTGTATTTCTAGATACTAGCTTCAACTCCCTATTAGCAAATGCCGCATAAGTAAATGCATCACGAATCCCCTCATACTCTACAAACTTGAAAGGGAGTTGATGCCTAATTATTGCTAGATTCAACATCTCACGAAAAACAATAGGGTCAAACTTTGCCGCCCTCAAAGACATGGAAGACTCGAATTGAGACAAAAGCATTTGTCCCAAATCACGTGTTGTAGTCTTCTTACATGTTTTGAGATGACGAGAAAGATTGCCGGTCCCATGTGAACTAGCAGACAAATAAATGGCCCCACATTTCTTACACTTAGCCCTTTCTTTCTTATCCTTACCAACGAAGATTTCAAAAAAAGCCCAAACATGAGAAGTTAGTTTTCGCTTACGATTACCAGGTTTCCTAGCATATGTACCAACACTTTCATCTCCACTTCCAGCCACTGATAATGGGCCATCAATCCCCTCCATCTCCATGTCATCTCCATCAAGATCAATGTTTATGTCATTATCATTATCTAACTCAACAATTGGATGATCCATCTAGAAAAAAATCAGACTCAAAATTATAAACAATTATCGAATATGACAAACAAAATAAACAACTCATCACGTAAAAATTAACTTCTAATTTAGTAGTAGATGTTAAGGTAAACGCCATTACAAATTACTTCCATGTCTAATAAAACGATTATAATTACAAATACTTAGCTAAGAGTAATGCAATTACAATTAGAAGTGTTGCCCAAATAAACAAAGCACATACAAGATTACATCCAATAAAAGCATAGGTGAGATAGTTGTCCCTAATCCTAGGTCTCATAATCTCAACTTGTTTATATTCATCAACTTGTTCTCCCCCTTGTCCTAGGTCTCCTGCCCGAAGGCCACCAACTAGAACATCCTCCCATATAAATGACTTGCATTGGTTTTTGAATTGGGGACAACGATAAAAATAACGACCATTGTTATTCTTAGTGTTAGCCTTATAACGCCTCATGTATCCAGCCCCACAAGTGCAAGGAGGTCCAACTTGTGCCATTTTTGCAAAAAGCCTAAAAATAACCAAATTAACATTTAACTAACATAGATCACCAAATCACTAACCAAATTTTAGACATTTGATAAATTTGTGTTTAGATAATTTCCAACTTGTGCTACTTTTACCTATTTTTCTAAGCTTCATCTTATAAAGTTATAAACTTATAATAGTCTAGAAAAAAAAATAGAACTTAGAGTAAAATCAGAGATATCATATCATACAAATTACAAGGCTTGTCAAGTGTCAACACAGTATAATCAGAAATATCATACAAGGCTTAAGTAACTTAAATTTAATAATGAGAGAGATATCATAAATTCATAATCATACACAGTAAAAATAGAAAATCGGAGATATCATAGTATGAATTTGATAAAGGTAAAACTATAATTTAACCTCAAAACTCAAAAGTAAAGACAGAGAGAATTAGAAAAGAGTAACCTGTTGAGACTTGAGAATGATCTCAAAAGGAAAGACAGTGATCTCCAAAAACTCCAAATTGTTGATGAACTGACCACAAACACAAATTGATTAGACAGAGAATTAAAAATATTAACAATTAGACAGAGAGAAGTAGAAACTAGAAAGAGTAACAAGTTGTCACAGATAATTATAAAGAGTCTTGAGAGTTGAGACTAACCACAGTCCACACTCCACAGGCACACAAATTGATCTCCAAAGTCTAACTGTTGAGCAATGTATGAAATCCCATATTTGATCCCTGTGTAAAGAAAACAGATGAAAAGAATTCAGAGGGGTACTAGTTCGTGATTGTGCATAGCAAATTAACAATGCATGAATTTGAGTCACCATTTCTTAAGGTAGTAAGTCTAAGTTCAGACTTCAGAGTTCAACATATATAAATATATATGCTGTGACAGTCAATGTCAAAATATCCGCATAATACATATTACAGAATACAGATTTACAGTTACACCTTTGGTTTTTGAGTTACAGAATACAGATTACATATTACATAATACATATAAATAATAATGTTGTGACTGTCAATGTCAATGTCAAAAAAAACACTGTCAATGTCAAAAATAAAACACAAAGTCTTGAAGATGATATATTTCATCTATATTTGGACATTTGATTTTGATCTAATGTCTTTAATCTAACAAATTGATGAAGATGAACTGATGAAGATGAAGATGAACTGTAACAGATTTACAGTTACAGACTTACAGTTAGAGTGATGAAGATGAACTGATGAAGTGAAGTGAAGTGAAGTGATGAACTCCTCCAAGACTGATGAAGTGAAGTGATGAACTCCAAAACTGATATGATATATAATTATATATAGTGATATATGAGACTGATCTGATGATCTCCAAGACTCTAACAGTCCAACTCAATGAACTTAGTGAACTGATCTCCAAAACTGATCTCCAAATTTGTGGAACTCCAAAGTCCAAAGTAGTGAACTGAAATACTGAATCAACTGATCTCAGTCTCGAGCGAATTAGTGAACTGAAGACTGAAGTTACTGAATTCACTGATCTCTCAGTCATTCTCTCCATCCACGATTCCACACTTGACTGAGTCTGAATCAACTGATCTCAATCTCGAGCGAATTAGTGAACTGAAGACTGAAGTTACTGAATCCACTGATATTTCATAGTCATTCTCTCCATCCACGATTCCACACTTGACTGAGTCGTTGAGATTTGAGAGTTGAGACTGAGAGAAACTGAGTTAACCGAGTGAGACTGTGAGAGAGGAGGCGACTGGGGCGGCGAGGAGACTCAGGAGAGGAGGAAAATCGAAAATGAAATGAAATCAGGGTTTGGTTTAGGTTTTTGAAGTATTTATATCAAACGTTAAAAGACCAAAAAGCCTATCCTAATAAACTAAATTACAAAAACTAAACAGGTTGCGGGTCACCCGTGGGTCAAATTTTCAAACCCGAACCCGACCTGTTTCATTAACGGGTCTAGCGTGTCGACCCGTTTATGACCCGAACCCGCCAAGGGTAAACCCAAACCCGTTTATAGCGTGTCGGGTTCGGGTCGTGTTAGCGTGTTCGGGTTGGATTGACAGCCCCACTCCTGAGGTAAGCATATAAAGCTACCTCCTGATAGCGATTAGTAAAAATATCCTACTCCCAGATTTGGTGTTTGGAAAATAAAGTTGTAGCCTAGTCCAAACCTCACGCGTCCATATGTCATCCATCACGATCAAGTAACTGTATTTACTAAGAAAGTCGTATATGTCACGCCCCAAAAATTGGCTTCTTAATAAACTATTAAGAACGCGAATTCTGAGGTGCAACGTCGGGCATCCTAAAGATGAACCCCCAAAAGACGTACTACAATTTAAAATAAATCGTAAATACATCTAGAACACTAAGAAACTACGCAGCGGAAGAAAATCTAAAAGAGATAGAAATGATAAATAATACCACAAGGATAGCCAGAACTCCAAAAAATGCAAGTCCAGCTTGCTCCAACTACTAGTATCGCTACCGCAACAATTCACCTGAAAAAGTATATATGCGCAAGGCGTCAGCAAGCAACGCCCAGCAAGTACAAATATCCAAGGACATAAGACATGATAGACCAAGATAAACACAAAAAAGAGACATGAGGATTCTAACGGAAGTATAGGAGAATATCAGCCAAGCTACGAGTTCTAAAGAGGCAGTCTAAGTAAAACTAATATCCTACCAAGATATCAACGATAGCCTGAACTTAGATCTAACTACTACAATCTAAGAAGTACGGTTAATGAGGAAAGAGAATTTGGAAGTCACGTACACAGGGTCACTTTTAATTCAGTGGGACCACACTCTCGCACCCTTCTGTCCTCAACAGAAGCGTATCCCTTATTGGCGAGCCAGGGATTAGCGGGTAATGCACCTGATCAGGGTGTTCAAGGAATTTCAACCTACAGGTCTAAAGCCTGTTTTATTTTCAACTTTTAGGGATCTGCCCACGGGATGCTCGCGAAGCATGCAGCCGAGAAGTAACCGGGAAAGAATTTTGGGACTTGCAACCCGGGAAAACTGATAAACAGTTACCTCATATTTGGTTTAGGGACTCGAACCCAAGGACCGTAACAGCATAGCCCTACTGTGTACATTAACTCGAAGTTATCCTAACATAATGAAATGAAGAAGTTTGAATCCTATAAGAATCAAATGATCTGTCTGCCCCTGCCTAATCAGCATCTGGGACTAAATCCAAAGACCTACCGCTCTTACGACCAGATGATCTATCTACCCTCACTTTAATAACAAGTGGGGACTCTATCAAATGACGTAAAGCTCCAACATCCAATACTATCTGTCGTAGCATGCCCAATAAGTGTGACTATATCAAAAAGAAACTCTGAGCATCAAAGCGAATCTAAGTCGCGTACTACTGAATCATGGAAAATTCATGTTAGGATCAACTGTCACAAAAGACATACCGAAGAATCATCTAAGTTGTTCTAGAATCACAGACTCATCCAAATGTCCATTTGAGATAAAGAACTCTCTTACTCAACTCGTGCCTTAGAATACCAATCTTACAATGAGTACTATGTACAACACTAGGCCGCCTTGTCCATAATAGACATAATCGATGTCTCGAGAATTCTTATTATTACTAATGTAATATCTAGCAAGAAAACACCTAGAGAACTACTCCCGTAGACCATATAAGGTACTTGTATGCTTCACAACCTATGTCATTCGCCATAACATGCAATCAATATATATATGGAAAATTGCCTCAAACCAAACAAGTATCGATAAGATATTAATGAACTATACCATCTAAGGTAAATTTAGTCCAAACATGATCTGACACCTTTTGGTTAGTTGATAGTATTCCTTAAATTCTTGTATGAG
>JACGCM010001930.1:0-13619 GCA_014058105.1 Kingdonia uniflora | reverse complement strand
CCATCTATAGGCTCCGTGAAAAAGTAGAGTCCTAAAATATCTGTTATTGATCACACAAACTACCTAAATGTGCTTTAATTTACACATAAAAATGGGTAATTTAGTCTCATATTAACGGCAACAAAACTATTGCTAAAAAAATCCGTAAAATGGAAATTCCATATCAAACTCTATAAATAGGCACAGTGACTATCGTAGAGTCCATAAATATCTCTAATTGATCGCCCAAATGCCTCAAATGTGCTCATTTATTTAACCCTTAAACGACCCAAATGTGCTTGTATTTACTCATGAAAATGATCAATTTTGTCTCATTTTATAGGCCCTATAACTATTGTTAAAAAAATCCCTAAAATTAAAATTCCATATCAAACTCCATCTATAGGCTACCAGAATATAGTGGAGTCAAAAAATATCTTTTATTGACCCCACAAACTACCTAAATGTGCTTGTATTTACACATAAAAATGGGCAATTTAGTCTCATATTATAGGCAACAAAACTATTCCTCAAAAAATCCGTAAAATGGAAATTCCATATCAAACTCTATGAATAGGCTCTGTGACTATCGTAGAGTCCATAAATATCTCTAATTGATTCCCCAAATGCCTCAAATGTGCTCACTTATTTATCCCTTAAACGACCCAAATGTACTTGTATTTACTCAGGAAAATGATCAATTTTGTCTCATTTTATAGGCTCTATAACTATTGCTAAAAAATTCCTTAAAATTAAAATTCCAAATCAAGCTCCATCTATAGGCCCCGCGAATATAGTGGGTTCAAAAAATATCTGTTATTGACCCCACAAACTACCTAAATGCGTTTGTATTTACACATAAAAATGGGCAATTTAGTCTCATATTATAGGCAACAAAACTATTCCTCAAAATATCCGTAAAATAAAAATTCCATATCAAACTATATGAATAGGTTCTGTAACTATCATAGAGTCAATAAATATCTCTAATTGATCCCCCAAATGCCTCAAATGTGCTCACTTATTTATCCCTTAAACGACCCAAATGTACTTGTATTTACTCATGAAAATGATCAATTTTGTCTCATTTTATAGGCTCTATAACTATTGCAAAAAAATTCCCTAAAATTAAAATTCCATATCAAACTCCATCTATAGGCTCCGTGAATATAGTGGAGTCCAAAAATATCTGTTATTGACCCCACAAACTACCCAAATGTGTTTGTATTTACACATAAAAATGGGCAATTTTGCCTCATATTATAGGCAACAGAACTATTGCTCAAAAAATCCGTAAAATGGAAATTCCATACCAAACTCTATGAATAGGTTCTGTGACTATCGTAGTGTCCATAAATATCTCTAATTGATCCCCCAAATGCCTTAAATTTGCTCACTTATTTATCACTTAAACGACCCAAATGTACTTGTATTTACTCATGAAAATAATCAATATTGTCCCATTTCATAGGCTCTATAACTATTGCTAAAAAATTCCCTAAAATTAAATTTCCAAATAAAACTCCATCTATAGGCTCCGTGAATATAGTGGAGTCCCAAAATATCTGTTATTGACCCCACAAACTACCCAAATGTGTATGTATTTACACATTAAAATGGGCAATTTAGTCTCATATTAAAGGCAACAAAACTATTGCTCAAAATATCCGTAAAATAGAAATTCCATATCTAACTATAAGAATAGGTTCTGTGACTATCGTAGAGTCCATAAATAACACTAATTGATCCCCCATATGCCTCAAATGTGCTCACTTATTTAACACTTAAACGACACAAATGTGCTTGTATTTACTCATGTAAATGATCAATTTTTTCTCATTTTATAGGCTCTATAACTATTGTTAAAAAAATCCCTAAAATTAAAATTCAATATCGAACTCCATCTATAGGCTCCGTGAATATAGTGGTGTCCAAAAATATCTGTTATTGATCCCTCAAACTACCTAAATGTGCTTTAATTTACACATAAAAATGGGTAATTTAGTCTCATATTTACGGCAGCAAAACTATTGCTAAAAAAATCCGTAAAATGGAAATTACATATCAAACTCTATAAATAGGCACAGTGAGTATCGTAGAGTCCATAAATATCTCTAATTGATCGCCCAAATGCCTCAAATGTGCTCATTTATTTAACCCTTAAACGACCCAAATGTGCTTGTATTAACTCATGAAAATGATCAATTTTGTCTCATTTAATTGGCCCTATAACTATTGTTAAAAAAATCCCTAAAATTAAAATTCCATATCAAACTCCATCTATAGGCTCCCAGAATATAGTGGAGTCAAAAAATATCTTTTATTGACCCCACAAACTACCTAAATGTGCTTGTATTTACACATAAAAATAGGCAATTTAGTCTCATATTATAGGCAGCAAAACTATTCCTCAAAAAATCCGCAAAATGGAAATTCCATATCAAACTCTATGAATAGGCTCTGTGACTATCGTAGAGTCCATAAATATCTCTAATTGATTCCCCAAATGCCTCAAATGTGCTCACTTATTTATCCCTTAAACGACCCAAATGTGCTTGTATTTACTCATGTAAATGATCAATTTTGTCTCATTTTATAGGCTATATAACTATTGCTAAAAAATTCCTTGAAATTAAAATTCCAAATCAAGCTCCATCTATAGGCCCCGTGAATATAGTGGGTTCAAAAAATATCTGTTATTGACCCCACAAACTACCCAAATGTGCTTGTATTTACACATAAAAATGGGAAATTTAGTCTCATATTATAGGCAACAAAACTATTGCTCAAAATATCCGTAAAATAAAAATTCCATATCTAACTATAAGAATAGGTTCTGTGACTGTCGTAGAGTCCATAAATAACTCTAATTGATCGCCCAAATGCCTCAAATGTGCTCACTTATTTATCCCTTAAACGACCCAAATGTGCTTGTATTTACTCATGTAAATGATCAATTTTGTTTCATTTTATAGGCTCTATAACTATTGCAAAAAAATTCCCTAAAATTAAAATTCCATATCAAACTCCATCTATAGGCTCCGTGAATATAGTGGAGTCCAAAAATATCTGTTATTGACCCCACAAACTACCCAAATGTGCTTGTATTTACACATAAAAATGGGCAATTTTGTCTCATATTATAGGCAACAGAACTATTGCTCAAAAAATCCGTAAAATGGAAATTCCATACCAAACTCTATGAATAGGTTCTGCGACTATCGTAGAGTCCATAAATATCTCTAATTGATCCCCCAAATGCCTCAAATGTGCTCACTTATTTATCACTTAAACGACCCAAATGTACTTGTATTTACTCATGAAAATAATCAATATTGTCTCATTTCATAGGCTCTATAACTATTGCTAAAAAATTCCCTAAAATTAAAATTCCAAATAAAACTCCATCTATAGGCTCCGTGAATATAGTGGAGTCCCAAAATATCTGTTATTGACCCCACAAACTACCCAAATGTGCTTGTATTTACACATAAAAATGGGCAATTTAGTCTCATATTATAGGCAACAAAACTATTGCTCAAAATATCCGTAAAATAGAAATTCCATATCTAACTATAAGAATAGGTTCTGTGACTATCGTAGAGTCCATAAATAACTCTAATTGATCCCCCAAATGCCTCAAATGTGCTCACTTATTTATCCCTTAAACGACCCAAATGTGCTTGTATTTACTCATGTAAATGATCAATTTTTTCTCATTTTATAGGCTCTATAACTATTGTTAAAAAAATCCCTAAAATTAAAATTCTATATCGAACTCCATCTATAGGCTCCGGGAATATAGTGGTGTCCAAAAATATCTGTTATTGATCCCGCAAACTACCTAAATGTGCTTCAATTTACACATAAAAATGGGTAATTTAGTCTCATATTAACGGCAGCAAAACTATTGCTAAAAAAATCCGTAAAATGGAAATTACTTATCAAACTCTATAAATAGGCACAGTGACTATCGTAGAGTCCATAAATATCTCTAATTGATCGCCCAAATGCCTCAAATGTGCTCATTTATTTAACCCTTAAACGACCCAAATGTGCTAGTATTTACTCATGAAAATGATCAATTTTGTCTCATTTTATTGGCCCTATAACTATTGTTAAAAAAATCCCTAAAATTAAAATTCTATATCGAACTCCATCTATAGGCTCCGTGAATATAGTGGTGTCCAAAAATATCTGTTATTGACCTCAAAACTACCTAAATGTGCTTTAATTTACACATAAAAATGGGTAATTTAGTCTCATATTAACGGCAGCAAAACTATTGCTAAAAAAATCCGTAAAATGGAAATTACATATCAAACTCTATAAATAGGCACAGTGACTATCGTAGAGTCCATAAATATCTCTAATTGATCGCCCAAATGCCTCAAATGTGCTATTTATTTAACCCTTAAACGACCCAAATGTGCTTGTATTTACTCATGAAAATGATCAATTTTGTCTCATTTTATAGGCCCTATAACTATTGTTAAAAAAATCCCTAAAATTCAAATTCCATATCAAACTCCATCTATAGGCTCCCAGAATATAGTGGAGTCAAAAAATATCTATTATTGACCCCACAAACTACCAAAATTTGCTTGTATTTACACATAAAAATGGGTAATTTAGTCTCATATTATAGGCAACAAAACTATTCCTCAAAAAATCCGTAAAATGGAAATTCCATATCAAACTATATGAATAGGCTCTGTGACTATCGTAGAGTCCATAAATATCTCTAATTGATTCTCCAAATGCCTCAAATGTGCTCACTTATTTATCCCTTAAACGACCCAAATGTACTTATATTTACTCAGGAAAATGATCAATTTTGTCCCATTTGATAGGCTCTATAACTATTGCTAAAAAATTCCTTGAAATTAAAATTCCAAATCAAGCTCTATCTATAGGCCCCGTGAATATAGTGGGTTCAAAAAATATCTGTTATTGACCCCACAAACTATCTAAATGCGTTTGTATTTACACATAAAAATGGGCAATTTAGTCTCATATTATAGGCAACAAAACTATTCCTCAAAATATCCGTAAAATAAAAATTCCATATCAAACTATATGAATAGGTTCTGTAACTATCATAGAGTCAATAAATATCTCTAATTGATCCCCCAAATGCCTCAAATGTGCTTACTTATTTATCCCTTAAACGACCCAAATGTACTTGTATTTACTCATGAAAATGATCAATTTTGTCTCATTTTATAGGCTCTATAACTATTGCAAAAAAATTCCCTAAAATTAAAATTCCATATCAAACTCCATCTATAGGCTCCGTGAATATAGTGGAGTCCCAAAATATCTGTTATCGACCCCACAAACTACCCAAATGTGCTTGTATTTACACATAAAAATGGGCAATTTTGTCTCATATTATAGGCAACAGAACTATTGCACAAAAAATCCGTAAAATGGAAATTCCATACCAAACTCTATGAATAGGTTCTGTGACTATCGTAGAGTCCATAAATATATCTAATTGATCCCCCAAATGCCTCAAATGTGCTCACTTATTTATCACTTAAACGACCCAAATGTACTTGTATTTACTCATGAAAATAATAAATTTTGTCTCATTTTATAGGCTCTTTAACTATTGCTAAAAAATTCCCAAAAATTAAAATTCTATATCAAAATCCATCTATAGGCTCCGTGAATATAGTGGTGTCCACAAATATCTGTTATTGACCCCACAAACTACCTAAATGCGTTTGTATTTACACATAAAAATGGGCAATTTTGTCTCATATTATAGGTAACAAAACTATTCCACAAAATATCCGTAAAATAGAAATTCCATATCAAACTATATGAATAGGTTCTGTAACTATCATAGAGTCAATAAATATCTCTAATTGATCCCCCAAATACCTCAAATGTGCTCACTTATTTATCCCTTAAACGACCCAAATGTGCTTGTATTTACTCATGAAAATGATCAATTTTGTCTCATTTTATAGGCTCTATAACTATTAATAAAAAATTCCCTAAAATTAACATTCCATATCAAACACCATCTATAGGCTCTGTGAATATAGTGGAGTCCAAACATATTTGTTATTGACCCCACAAACTACCCAAATGTGCTTGTATTTACACATAAAAATGGGCAATTTTAATTTTAGTACTCATATTACGGCAAGCAAAACTATTGCTAAAAAAATCCGTAAAATGGAATTACATTCAACTCTATAATAGGCACAGTGCTATCGTAGATTCCATAATATCTCTAATGTGATCGCCCAAATGCCTCAAATGTGCTTATTTATTTTAACCCTTAACACCCAAAGTGCTTGTATTTACTCATGAAAATGATCATTTTGTCTCATTTTTATAGGCCCTATACCTATTGTTAAAAAGCCCTAAATTCAAATTCCTATCAAACTCCATCTATAGGCATCCCAGCATAGAGTGGAGTCCCAAAAATTCTATTATTGACCCCACAAACTACCAAATTTGCTTGTATTTACACTAAAAAATGGGTAATTTAGTCTCATATTATACACAGAAAACTATCCTCAAAAAATCCGTAAAATGGAAATCCATCAGTGGTACTAGATTGAATGGCTCTGTGACTATCGTAGAGTCCATAAATTCTCTATTGATTCTCCAAATCCCAAATGTGCTCACTTATTTATCCCTTACCCCGCCCCATGTACTTATATTACTCAGGAAAATGATCAATTTTGTCCCATTTGGATAGGCTCTATAACTATGCTAAAATTCCTTTTGAAATTAAAAGCCAAATCAAGCGCTATCTAATAGGCCCCGTGAATATATGGTTTCAAAAAATATCTGTATTGACCCCAACAAACTATCTAAAGCGTTTGTATTTTACACATAAAAAT
Source organism: Kingdonia uniflora (assembly GCA_014058105.1). NCBI lineage: Eukaryota > Viridiplantae > Streptophyta > Magnoliopsida > Ranunculales > Circaeasteraceae > Kingdonia > Kingdonia uniflora. Next base: position 6,771 of record JACGCM010001930.1, on the reverse strand, counting down.
GGGGCAATTGTATCTCATATTATAGCAACAAAACTATTCCTCCAATATCCGTAAAAATAAAAAATTCCATTCAACTATTAGGACTAGGTTTCGGTAACTATCATAGAGCATAAATATTCTTAATTTATCCCCAAAATGCTCAAATGTGCTTACTTATTTAGCCCTTTAAACGACCCAAATGTACTGGATTGACTCATGAAAAGGATCAATTTTGTCGCATGTTATAGCTCTATCACTATTGCAAAAAATTCCCTAAAATTAAAATTCCATATCAAACTCCACTTATAGCTCTCCGGGAAAGAGTGGAGGCCCAAATATCTGTTTCGACCCAAAACTACCCAAATGTGCTTGTATTTACACAAAAATGGGCAATTTTGTCTCATATTATGGCAACAGAACTATTGCACAAAAAATCCGTAAAATGGCAATTCCATACCAAACTCTATGATAGGTTCTGTGACTATCGTAGAGTCCCCGAATATATCTAATTGTCCCTCCAAATCCTCAAATGTGCTCACTAGTTATCACTTCAACGACCCAAATTACTTTTGTATTTACGCATGAAAATAATAATTTGTTGTCTCATTTTCTAGGCTCTTTTAATATTGCTAAAATTCCCAAAAATTAAAATCTATAATCAAAAATCCTCTATAGGCTCTTCCGTGAATATGTGGTGTCCACAAAGATCTGTTATTGAACCCCACAAACTAATACCAAATGCGGTTGTCTTACACATAAAATGGGCATTTTTGTTCTCATCTTATAGGGGTAACAAACATTCCACAAAATATCCGTAAATAGAAAGTCCATATCAAACTATATGAATGGTTCTGTAACTATCATAGAGTCAATAAATATCTCTAATTGATCCCCCAATACCTCAAATGTGCCACATTATTTATCCTTAAACGACCAAATGTGCTTGGATTTACTTCAGGAAAATGATCAATTTTGTCTCATTTATAGGCTCTATAACTATTAATCAAAAATTCCTAATTCACAATTCCATATCAAACACGCCTCGATAGCGCGGTGAATATAGTGTAGTCCAAACTATTTGTTATTGACCCCACAAACTGACCCAAAATTGCTTGTTTACAATAAAAATGGGCACTTTAGTCTCAGATTAAAGGCAACAAAACTAGTGCGCAAAATAATCCGTAAATAGAAAGTCTATCTACTATAAGAATAGATTTCTGGGAGCTACTGAGAGTCCATAAATACTCGTAAGTGATCCCCCAATGTGCCTCAAATGTGCTCACTTATTATACCCGTAAACGACCAAAATTTGTTGTAGTTTACTCATGTAAATGAGCAATTGGTTTCCTCATTTTAGAGCTCTGTAACTATTATTAAAAAAATCCTAAAATTAGAATTCCATATCAACTCCGCTATAGCGCCGTGAAAGATAGTGGTGCCAAAAAATAGCTGTTTGATCCCCAAACTACCTACATTGCTTAATTTACACTAAAATGGGGTCATTTAGGCTCATATTACCGGCAGCAACACATGCTACACAAAGCCGTAAATGGAATTACATATCAACGCTATAAGAGGAACAGTGACTATCCGTAAGTCACATAAATATCTTCTAATGGATCGCCCAAAATCGCCTCAAATGTGCTCATTTATTTAACCCGTAACGACCCAATGTGCTTGATATTTACTCATGAAAATGATCACTTTTGTCTCATTTTATAGTCCCTATAACTATTGTTAAAAAAACATTTCCAAAAATTAAATTCCATATCAAACTCCATCTAGAGGCTCCCCTAATATAGTGGAGTCACACATATCTTTTATGACCCCACAAACCTACATAATTTGTATTTTTACACATAAAAATGGGAAATTTAGTCTCATATTCTAGGCAAACAAAACTATTCCTCAAAAAATCCGTACAATCGAAATTCCCTATCAAACTCTAGGAAATAGGCCCTCTGTGACTATCGTAAGTCCCATAAAATATCTCTAATTGATTTCCCCAAATGCCTCAATTTGCCACTTATTTTATCCCTTACACGACCCAAATGTATTTGTATTTTACTCAGGCAAAATGATCAATTTTGGTCTCATTTTATAAGGCCTCCTATAACTATTCTAAAAAATTATCTTGAAATTAAAATTCAAATCAAGCTACATCATAGGCCCCGTGATATAGTGGGTTTCAAAAAATGCTGTTATTGGCCCACAAACTACCTAAATTGCGTTTGTAATGTTACACCATAAAAATGGGCAATTTTAGTTCCTGTATTATATGCAACAAAACTATTCCCCAAATATTCGTAAAATAAATTCCATTCAAACTATGAATAGTTCTGTAACTATCATAGCGGTCAATCATATCTCAACTTGGATCCCACCCCAATGCCTCAATGTGCTTCCACGTATTATCCCTTAAAAAACACCCAAATTCACTTGTAATTGACGCATGAAACTATCAATTTTTCTCATTTATAGCTCTCTAACTATTGCAAAAAAATTTCCTAAATTAAATTCCATATCAACTCCATCTAACCTCCGTTAATATAGTGAGTCCAAAATAATCTTTATGACCCCACAAATAACCAAATGTGCTTGTATTTACACATAAAAATGGGCAATTTTGTCTCATATTATAGGCAACAGAACTATTGCTCCAAAAAATCCGTAAAATGGAAATTCCCTACAATCTATGAAATTAGTTCCTGCGACTATCGTATAGTCCATACTATCTCTAATTGATCCCCCATGCCCTCAAATGTGCTCCTTTATTTTATCACTTAAAAGCCCCAATGTACTTGGAATTTTACTCATGAAAATAATCAATATTGTTCTTTTCATAGCGCTATAACTATTGCTAAAAAATTCCCTAAATTAAAATTCCTAAATAAAACCATCTATAGGCTCCCGCGAATATAGTGGAGTCCCAAAAATATCCTTGTTATTGCCCCACAAACTACCCAAATGGCTTGTATTTACACATAAAATATGCACTTTCAGTCTCATATTAAGCACCACAACTATTTGCTCAAATATTTCCGGTAAAATAGAATTCCATAGCTACTATAAGAACGTCTGTGACTATCGTAGAGTCCTAACTAACTCTAATTGATTCCCCAAATGCTCAATGTGCTACACTTCTTTATCCCTTCAACGACCCAAGGTGCTAGTATTTACTCATGTAAATGATCAATTTTTTCTCATTTTATAGGCCTATAACTATTGTTAAAAAAATCCCTAAAACTTAAAATTCTATATCGAACTCCAAGCTATAGGCTCCGTTAATAGTGGTGTCCAAATACTGTTATTGACCCTCAAACTACCTGAATGTGGCCTTTAATTTACACTAAAAAGGGTAATTTAGTCTCTATTAACGGCGCAAAACTATTGCTAAAAAAACAAATCCGTACAATGAACATTACATATCAAACTCTATAAATCGGCACAGTGACTACCGTAAGTCCCATAAATATCTCTAATTGATCGCCCAAATGCCTCAAATTTGCTCATTTATTTAAACCCTTAACCGGCCCAAATGTGCTTGTATTTACTCATGAAAACTGATCAATTTTGTCCATTTTATAGCCTATACCGATTGTTAAAAAATCCCAAATTAAAATTCCATATCAAACTCCATCTATAGCGCTCCCCAGAATAGCTTGCTGGAGTCAAAAAATATCTTTTTATTGACGCCAAAACTACCTACATTTCTTGTTATTTACACATAACTGAAATTTCCGTCTCATAATTAGAGCCAAAACATTCCTCAAAAAATCCGAAAATAGAAATTCCATATCAACTCGATATAGGCTCTTTGACGTATTTAGAGTCCATAAATATCTCTAGTGATCCCCAATGCCCAATGGCTCACTTCTTGTATCCCTTAAGCGACCCACAATTTACTTGTATTTACTCATGGAAAATGATCATTTGTCTCATTTTCTAGGCTCTATAACTATTGCTAAAAAGTCCTTGAAATTAAAATTCCAAATCAAGCTCCGTCTATAGGCCCCCGTGAATATAGTGTTTCAAAAATATCTGTTATTGACCGCACAACCTCCAAATGCTTTTGTATTACACATAAAAAGGGGCAATTTATTCTCCTATTATAGGCAACAAAACTATTCCACAAACTATCCGAAATAAAATTCCGTATAAAACATATGAAAGAAGGTTTTGTACTATCATAGATTCAATAAATATCTCTAATTGCTCCTCCCAAATGCCTCAATGTGCTCACTTATTTATCCCTTAAACTACCCAAGTACTTGTATTTACTCATGAAATGAGTCATTTTGTCTCATTTTATAGGCTCTATAATTCATTGCAAAAAAATTCCCGAAAATTAAAAGTCCTCTCAAGCCATCTATACCTCCGGGACTATAGTGGATTCCAAAATATCTGTTATGACCCCACAAAATAACCAATGTGCTTGGTATTTACACATAAAATGGGCAATTTGTCTTCATATAAGGCAACAGACTAGTGCTCAAAAAATCCGTAATGGAAATTCCATACCACATTTCTATGAAGAGGTTCTGGCTAGCGTACAGTCCATAACTAATTCGACTTGATCCCCCAAATGCCTCAAATGTGCACACTTATTTTATAACTTAAAAGACCCAAATGTACTTATTTACTCATGAAAATAATCAATATGCCTCATGTCATAGCTCTAAAACTATTTGCTAAAAAAATTCCCTAAAATTAAATTCCATAAACGCCCCAATAGGCTCCGCGAATATGTGTAGTCCCAAAATATCTGTTATTGACCCCACAAACTACCCAAATGCTTGTATTTACACATAAACATAGGCCATTTTAGTCTCATATTAAAGGCAAAACAACTATTGCTCAAATATCCTTAAAATAGAATTCCATATCTACTATAAAGATGTTTCTGTGACTATCGTAGAGCATAAATACTCTAATTGATCCCCCAAAATTGCCTCAACGTGCTCACTTATTTATCCCTTAAACGACCCAAATGTGCCTAGTATTTTACTCAGGTAAATGATAATTTTTTCTCATTTGATAGGCTCTATAACTATTTTAAAACAATCCCTAAAATTAAAGTCTATATCGAACTTCCATCTATAGGCTCCGTGAATATAGTGGGCCAAAAAAGCTGTTATTGATCCCTCAAAAACTACCCAATGTGCTTTATTGACCATAAAAAGGGGTAATTTAGTCTCATATTAACGGCAGCAAACTATTGCTAAAAAAATGCCGTAAAATGGAAATTAACATATCAAACTCTATAAATAGGCACAGTGACTATCGAGAGTCCAGAAATAGCTCTAATTGAGTCGCCCAAATGCCTCAATGTGCTCATTTCTTTCACCCTTAAGACGCCCAAAAGTGCTGTTTTTACTCATGCAAATGATCAATTTTTCTCATTTTTAGGCCTATAACTATTGTCAAAAAAAAAATCCCTAAAATTTAAATTTCCTATCAAACTCCCATCATAGGCTCCCAGAAATAGTGGATTCCAAAATATCTTTTATTGACCCCACAAACTACTAAAATGTGCGTGGTCTTACACAAAAAATGGGAAATTTAGTCTCTATTATAGGCAACAAAACTATTCCTCAAAAATCCAAACTAGAAATTCCATATCAAACTCTGGAATAGGCCTTTGACTATTTGTAGAGTCCAGAATATCTCTAATGGATTCCCCAATGCCCTCAAATGTGCTCACTTATTTATCCCTAAGCGACCCAATGTCCTTGTTATTTAACGCAGAAAATTGATCAATTTTTGGTCTCATTTTGATAGGCTCTATACCTATTGCTAAAAAATTCTTGAAATTAAAATCCAAATAAGCTCCTTCTATAGGCCCCGTAATTATGGGTTCAAAAATATCTGTATTGACCGCAACAAACTACTAAACTGCTTTGGTATTTACACTAAAAATGGCATTAGTCTCATATTATAGGCAACAAAAACTATTTCCACAAATACCTAACTAAATTCCGTACAAACTAATAATGATATGTTTTGTAACTACATAATTCAATACCATACTTAATGATGATCCCCCAAATGACTCAATGTGCTCACTTATTAGCCCTTAAACGACCCAAAGTACTTGTATTTACGCATGACAATGATCAATTTTGGCTCATTTATGCTCTATAACTATTGCAAAAAAATTCCCTAAAATTAAAATCCATATCAAACTGCCCTCTCTGCCTCCGTGATATAGTGGAGTCCAAAAATATCTGATATCTGTTATTGACCCCACAACATAACCAATGTGCTTGTAGTGACACATAAAAATGGCAATTTTTTGGTCTCATATTATAGGCAAAGAACGATTGCTTCAAACACCGTAAAAATGGAATGTCCATACCAAATTCTATATATGTCTGCGACTATCGGAGAGTCCATAAATTCTCTACTTTGACCCCCAACTATGCCTCAAATGTGCACCTTATTAGCACGTAAAAGACCCAAATGGTACTTGTATTTACTCATGAAAATACTCATATCCCTCATTTCCCAGATGCTCGATAACTATTGCTAAAAAATTCCCTAAAATTAAAATTCCAAAAAAAACTCCATCTATAGGGCGCCGCGATATATGGAGTCCCAAAATATCTGTTTTGACCCCACAACTACCCAAAGTGCTTGAGTTACACCATAAAAATCGGCAATTTAGTCTCTATTAAAGGCCACAAACTATTGCTCAAATATCCGTCAAATAAAATCCATATCTAACTATAAAATGGTTCTTGCCTATCTAGATTCCAGAAAAACTCTATATGATCCCCCCCCAAATGCCTC
>JACGCM010001495.1:0-34055 GCA_014058105.1 Kingdonia uniflora | reverse complement strand
TCTAGCACAGTTGAGAGAGATAATGGCATGGATGACCGACATAGAGAAAGAGAGAGATAGAGTGAGTGAGGGACCTAACACCTCTGAAAATAAGGATGATGATGGTCTGATGAACGGCAGAGAGAACGAGAGAATGAGAGTGAGTGAGGAACACTAAATACTATTTTGGTTTTAATTTTGTCTTTCACATCATCAAAATATTGCCCACTTATAATTTTCCCTTTAAAACCTCCTCTAAAGGTGAGTGGATGTCAATAAGTGTAGGGGAAAGTAAGTATAGAAAAATCCTCTCCCAAACTAAGATTCTTAACTAAATAAAACCTACTAACATTTAGGAGTGAGATTAGGCACGTCAGTACAAACTATTTGGCATTTTCAGCCTTTAGCAATACTTGCGGCTTTTTTTTTCACATGCATCTAAAAATTCCCATCTATCTATACTACTAAAGGAATACCCATGCCATGCGAATTAATCTCGGATGTTGATCCCACTCCCTATACATGTTGAGGAACATTGATGTTTTAGGCTATAACAATAATATTTGGAATAGTAAAGTGCTAGATCATAAGGGCTATTTCGTTTATTCTGCCAATTTATTTAATCCAAAAATACCTCATTTTGTATTACCAAATCCATAACAAAAAATTGGCATCTTAATCGTAATTACTTAATGAAATAATGGGTATAAATGGAAGTCCAGTCTACAACTTTTGTGTATACAAAATCAGGGTATTTTGGAAAGTCTAAATACAAAATCAAGGGTATTGTAGAAAGTCTAACTCAAACATTTCTTAACCAAACCTAAATTTGCCAAATGATTCAGCTTCTATGTCTTCATTTCCTCTTTTCCTAGTTCTGAGATTTGAAATTCATTGATCTCCTTCGATCAAAGCTTCAACACTCCAAAACTACATCATCTCCTCCTTTATAATCTGATGCGCAATGATAGAAGATGAAGGTCTACAAAAATTATTTGCATTCCTAAAATACCTCAACCAGCACCTCTCTCTCTTCTCTCTTCTCTGTAAATCGACCTCTAGGGTTTCCAATTCTCACTCACAGTTACCTCTATAAGACTTATATCTTAATATTGTTTTGATTTTTATCGGTTTCAATGGCTGCCATCCTTGAATCTATCACAATCCCTGGATGCTCTGCCCTTGATTTAAAGCACATCACCATCACTAATAATGGCTTCATTAGTTCATCTATCTCTAACACTCGCAATCCAGTGGGTTATCAAAATTTAACGGTCTTAAACTCTAGTTACAGTACCAGAGGAGATTGGTGGCATCGGCGGTGTCGAAGAAGTGAGGTTTGTTGGCACGAGGTGATGGGGTTATTTGTGAAGCTCAGGAAACTGCTCAGAAAGTTTTGGGTTCTTTTAAATTCGATTTTATTCTATGTATTGTTCTTAGCATAAAGTTAGAGGAAATGAACTATTTTAGGATTTATTGGCTTAGAGTTGTTATAGTATACATATGATGAAACAGATTAATGGGTGTTATGGTTTATATTCAGTTCCCAATTTGGAAGTTGAAAAGGGATCAAACCTGTAATATTATCAATGAAAAAAGAGTAGGAAACTATGTCTGAGATCTACAAAAGTAGTATAGTGATCTAGAGTGTAGGTAGGTAATCTATTCAGTAGAAGAAATGATTTTTGGGATATTATAATAGATTCACTCAATTAGTAATCATCTAAAAAAGATTAAGATGATTTATTCTTCAACAACTAGGGCCAATTAGAAATCTATGCTGACTATTTAAGAGCGGGGACATTTCTCGTCTAATAAAACTGACCATATAACATTTTTTTCTTCTAAACAGTTTAACCTTTGCCCTGCGATTAAACTCAACAAAATGTAAGAGTTCTCTTTTAAAAATTCTTTTGAGGGTCATCTCTCTTCGTGAAAGGGACCAATACCAGAAATAGAGTCCCAGGTAAGTTTTAAACCATTTGAAATCGTAGATTCATGGTGTTTATACCTTTTATTAAATCAATGCTATTTTTAAGGTTTAGGGTGTCAAGTTTGATATAGTTTTGAAGGTTTAGGGATCGATTCAAGGTTGTAAAAGCATCTCTAGGTATTTGACCATAATATTCCATTTGCCATGATTTGATGGTTTAAACAACAAAATCGGGGTGATTTTAAGCTTTGATTTCTAGTCTTTTGATTTCTCTTAATTTAGGTGTTTTAGTTTTGATTTCTAGAATTTTAGATTTGATTGGCCGATTCGACTGTGTATGTTCAACGAATTAAGGTATTGTTATAATGGTTATTTTACATTGGACTCTTATAAATAATGGTTTAATAATTTGTATACCTCACTGTAGTAGTAGTAGCGATGGAATGATTGAAAGCCTGTGAAAGCATGAAGAAAATTTGCTCATGAGGTGTTGATACTTCTCAAACATCTTCGAATGTTGACTAAAAAAGTAATCTAAGTTGGAGTATTTTGACTAAAAGTGAGAGACATGGTGTAATTTTTTAGTTTGTTTGATGATGGGATGGTTCTCAGAATTCTGAATTTTAGGTTTGTGACTGCGAATGATATCCATAACTAGGAATTTTAGGTTAGTGAATTAACTGAGCTATGTATATTATGGGAAAGAATGCTAATAGGGACACTTAAATTGGATCAAGTTCCTTATCTTTGTCAACGTGAACTGTAATGACCCAGATTTTTTTATCTATATATTGCCACTCTCATGTTCTTATACTTTAAGCAGTCCACCTAATTATTCCAAATCCATTATGCATCCAACTGTTTCCTTTTGTATCCTTTGTATATGGATTTGGACAAGTTTGACATTAGATTCCTTTCAGTAACTTCTATATGTTAGGGCGGATTAGGATGTGTTGGCACCTTGGGAAACCCTGTGTGGGTTGGTGATAATGTTTTGCTGTAGTGTGGTGATGTGTATGTGATTCAGTAGATTTTTGGTTAGCTTACGAATTTTTGGGAATTTCTATTGAATAGCTACCTTTTACCAACTGTTCAGAATTTGGAATATTTCTTCTGTTATGTTAAAATTCCAACTATCTATTTATGTTCGAACATGAATGCCTTATGTTCGAATATGGGACGTGTTTAGATGACCAAGTTGGGTTTTTAAGTAATTTTTAGACGTCGGTGATACCTCGAGATACGTATTTTTACTTCCCTTATAAATAACCAAACCCCTCATTATCAAATCATCATTCTTCTCTCTCAAAAGAAACTGACTCAAACCCTCCTTCTAAATTCCTTCCCTCTTGGACGATTGAGGCCGTAATTACTACACCCAGTTGTCAATTATCATCCTTGATTGTTAGCGAACTTCGCGGAGCCACGGCATGGAAAGAATTGTTCTCCCACTCGCTAATTCGTCGTCGCCTTTTGCCGGACTCTTCCACTCCCTCTCCGTGATTTCTGTTGCTAATTTTGGTACTAGGGTGCTGATTTAAGATTATTGGGTATACTAAGGTTTTGATTTCAGATTATTGGGTATACTATTGTATGATTTCAGATTATTGGGTATACTAGGGTGCGGATTTCAGATTATTGGGTATGCTATTGTATGATTTCAGATTATTGGGTATACTATTGTATGATTTCAGTGGTTGGGTGAAAACCATAGCTTAGGGTTTGTGATTGGAGAATGTATTGGGGTTGTTTTTGATATCGGAATGTATTTAATTTTAGGTTTTGGGTTCAGCGGACGTATGGAGTAATTTGGGTGATGTATGGACTGATTTGGGCGGTGTTGTGGAGGACGGGTAGTCCGATAATTTAATTGCGGAACTCTTGTATGTTGGATACGAGTTACTTAGTTCCCCGAGTTCGCTTTTATCAGGCGAGTGCCCCTTCGAGTCTGAATATTTTACTAGTATTGCCTATGTTAATGTAGAATGACTATTACGATGTAGTATAGATTTATTCTCCTTGTTAAGCTAGTTATTACCGGTGATTAAATATGTTAGCTTAGTTGCTTAGTTATATGCATCAGACTTCAAGGACGGGTTAAAATTATTACCCTAGTTCTCGAGGCTTTGTCCTTGAACCTTGATAGAGTAACTACTCTTGACTCATCCTAGGAGTCGATTATCAGTTGAATTTAGTATTTAAACACTCGTAAAGCTGTGGCTTTATATATTAGTGTTGTAGTTTTGCATGTTGTGTATTCCTGTGGCTTGGTCCTGGAATACTGGTTATTCCTTTAAGATTAGTATTATTGTTAATGTTGTGACTGTTAAGTCACTATACATCCGAGTATCGGCGTTGTGACAGCTTAGTCACTGAACGTCAACTGGATATTAGTCATTATTTATCTGATATTTTAATGTTGTGACTAGGAACTAGTCACTATTCATTGGTGGTTTGATATAGTGATGGGTTAGTCACTGTCCATCTGGTTATTGACTTGTGACCAGTAAGATGCTGGCCATAGGGTTAAAAGTGTGACTAAGTTACTATTTATCAGTTTTAGAAGTAATTACCATTTTCTTTTTGTTGGTAGTTATCCTAAGTGCGTATGCCAGGTTATCGGCTGTAATGTTTTGATCTCAGATGGATCTGTTTTGAATCAATAGGATCCTTAGATCGGGTCAAAGTTTTAGAGGTAAAGATATGGTTGGAATAGTTCTCCTGGTGCCCAGTCTTATTTTGTGAAGAAAGATATGGTTTGATACTATTTCTTGGTGCCCAGTCTTATCCTGTGAGGTGAAGGTATGGTTGGAATAGTTCTCCTAGTTCCCACTCTTATCCTGCTAGGAAAGATATGGTTGGATACTATTTCCTGGTGCCCAGTCTTCTCCTGCGAGTGAGGTTATGTTTGGATACTATCATACACAATTAGGATGGTATGAGATATCTCTCCTGGTGCCCAGACTTCTACTGTGAGGTTGAAACACCTATGTTATCCTCGGTCGAGCCTGTTTTGCATATCCGAACCCTTGCATCCAAAGATGAGCTCTTATATGTACGAGTCCTTGTATTAACGGTTGACTAATCAATTATTATAAGATTAAGTCCATCGATTTATCTTCATACATCTCTCCAGCATCAAAATTTTGCATCAACATATCACTTACTATCATATGATATAAATCTGTGCTTGTAAGATTGTCATTATTTTGTTTCCTTGCTAATTAGAACTGTTATATTTTGTCACCATGCTTCACAACTTTATATTTACTCATTCTTGTTAGCATTAGTTGTATTAGTATAACTTTTAGCCTCGTTGGGTTATAGTGAGCTGTGGTTTGCTCACTCTCGTTGTTTACATTTCAGAGGTGGAGTAGCTGCTGAGTGATTACCGTGACTTTCAGTTGATATCAGAGTTTAGATCTTCTGTTACCGTAAGTCTTTTGTTGTATATTGTAGATTAGTTATACTTTGGCTCGGTTGTTGTATAGTTTTGAGACGCTGTTCATATTTTAGTTTTGATATGTATATATCTATCTTTTGGCTTCCGCTATTATTTTTACTTGTACTCTGATGAATTGCTATATGTGAAGGACCGAGCCAGAATTTGTCTACGGCTCGGTTGTTCGTGGGACAACTCTTTTGATTTCCTACCTTCACGCCCTAGGTCCCTGCTGATGATTTTGTTTGAAATCATTGGAACTTTGGGGCGTGACAGACTTGGTATAAAAGCATAGGTTAATTCCTATCTCTGTGCTAGCATTCACATGACGAGTCAATTCTCTAGATGGAGTTAGGACAATCCTTTCAGTTTTAAGAATTTTGCCGTCTTGTCTGTTATTTTTCTTGCTCCTCTCCTGAGATGTTTACCTTTTGTCCATCAGATGGCTAGAGGTAATAGAGGCAGGGGACGCATCGCCAGTCTTGGGCGTGGTGTTGGTCGTGGTAGTGCTCACACTGACGAACCGGCTCCTAGCTTGGAGAGTTTGATTTCTGCCTCAACTGCTCAGGTAGAGCAGGTAGTTTCTGAGGCAAGAACCGAGGTGGAATCGGTACGAGGGATTCAGGTGTAACATGATATACCTCCAGCTCCAGTGGCACAGGATCAGCCTGGTGTACCACCAGACCCAGTAGTTCCTGGTGTCTCCCCAGCGATGAAGTAGTTCATCGAGGGTATCGCAGCCTATTTGCAGCATGTTAAGCATTCTACAGACAGAGAGTACAGTTACATGGAGAAACTCCAGAAGTATAAGCATCCCACTTTCTCCAACTCAGCTGTACCATCTGAGGCAGAGGCTTGGTTCAAGTCTATCAAGAAGACCTTGAATGTTATTAAGTGTTCCGAGGATCAGCGAGTGACGCTGGCAACTTATCTTCTGCAGGGCGAAGCAGATCACTGGTGGGATACCGCCAAGAGAACCATAGTTGAGACTCCTACGCTTTGGGCATCCTTTTAGGATAGGTTCTTTGAGCAGTACTTCCCTCAGAGCTATAGGGATACGTGCATCTCAGAGTTTTATATACTCGAGCAGGGTGACATGAGCGTCTCCAGATATGATCAGAGGTTCAATGAATTATCTCGGGACGTTCTGTACATTGGCAAGGATGAGGAACAGCGCAAGATGAAGTTCTTGGGGGGCCTCCGTCCTCACTATAGAAAATTATTGATTGCTGCTGGTTCTAGCTCGTACAAAGAGGTTCTGTCTAAGGCTTTAGCACTAGAGCAGAACGACGAGAACGATTGCAAGTCCAGGGACGTAAAGAACCAGGGAAGGCAAGATCAGAGGCCTGATAAGGGTAAGGCACTTCTGGGGCAGGCTGAGAACTAGAGTTCCAAGAGATAAAAGTTGGGTACTATAAAAAGTGTGCCAGCTAAAGTCATTGGGGGACAACAACCCGATAGACTATTGCTTAGTTCTGGTCAGTGTTGGAACTGCGGTGAGAGGGGACATACTAAGAAGTTTTGTCCTAAGATTAACAGAGGTCCTCAGCCGCCGGGGCAATTTTAGGGTTCTACTGGTCACCAGTCGAGACCACTGTAGTTTCAGCAGAGGCAGGCCATTCAGGGCCTGCTGGGTGGTCAAAGGCAAATCGCTCAGGGATCTCGGGGGGATCAAAGACAGATCATTCCAGGCCCTATAGAGGGATCAGACACTAATTCTTTGTTTGTCATCATCATCATGGGATAAAGTTAAATAGTATAAAGGCTCATGCTATACCTTCTAGGAGATAAGTATTGTAATGGCCTAATTCTGTTAGCTCGAAATGGCTTAAAATTAGCCCTTACACCAATGTACCTATGACAAAAACTAATGTAAAGCATAAAATGACACAGGTGACTTAGCGTGGAAAACATTTGAATAGGTAAATAAACCATGACCTCGAGTTGAGGGTTTTAGTAATAATAACTTTTATTGCTTGAGGCTGATATCTTATTATAAATGATCTCTCGAACTAGAAATACTTGATCTTGTAAATAAGAAGTTTTATGATCTTTTTATGGTCTTTTATCAATATATTTAATATTGATTTGACTTACATTGAAATGGGTATTTGTTTTGTATGGTGGGACGTATCTGCATTGAATGACGATGGAATGTATATATGTAATGGATGTTTAGGGTTTTGAGAGTGGTTCTATTATGATGATGACTACTTTGGAAACGTATCTACGTATTATATACGAGGGTTATATATAAAGTACCTATTCTGCAGATTCTGGCAAAGTACTTTATTATTAAAAATTCTACGAGAATTTTTGAGTGATGATGGTGAAGACCTGGAGAATGGTGTATGAAGAGAAAGTCGCTGCTGAAATATAGAGATTCCAACTAAGATACTTCGGGGATCAATCTTTGGAGTTGCCCACCTCAATTCTGCTTCCACTGATGTATCAAGGTATGTTAGAAGCAGAAGCGACTGAAGGTGAGGAAGATTTTTATTGCATATGGAGATTTCATTACGTTGTCTTGATAGGCGAGTAATGTTGGAGGTGTCTTAACATTCTTACGTAGGACAAGGTTGAGGAGACAGATATAGGGGCTGGTATAACTGCGAGGCAGTATCGCTAGTATCATGCGCATGATTGGATTCTGATGTAGGACTCCCTTTCATCTCTACCAACTCTTTGTTGGTGGGGTTTATAAATGAGGCAGTGATGGTGGTAGAGTGGAGAGACAAGGATTAGAAATCTGCCTCTGCACAATCATCGTTATTGGCGTTAAGAAGGCCTTCAGTTTGAAGAGTTGGCTCAAGCACTAACGTCCTTACTCCCATAGTTTCTATTTGAAGCTTGGCTCTATGTCTAAACTTCTACCAAACTTGGAGAAAGGAGGATGTTATGTGATTTCCAATGCCTGTTTTGCTTCAGAAGATTCTCGGAGTGAAACATCACTAAAAACTGATATGATTTTGAGAATGAGATGAAGGATTGTATTTCTGGATTACCTAAAAGACTTATTATCTGCAAAGTACCTGAAAGACTTGTTATATGCAAAGTACTTGTAATTGATATTCGAGCTTAATTAATATGTTTATTTAAACTATGTGTTGATAGATAGAATTTGTCTTGTAATTGAAATCGAGCTATAAGAAATATTGATATGTATGATTAAAGGACGAAGTATAATACTTGAGATTAAATTTGAAATTATCTTTTAGAAATCGAGATTTAAAAATATGTCTATGGAATGGAAGATGTGTAAAAATGTGTTTCGAAGCAAATAACTTAGAGTTATGGGGGGAGAATATTGTAGAAGATATAGAATTTGAAGGAATTAAAAATTTGAGCTCATTGAGATCTCTCTATAAATATTGTATTGGGGGGCAGATAAGTTCAAAATGAGATAGGATGAATCCAAAGAGGTCGATATGGATAGATAAGTTCAAATAACTTTCTTATCAGGATCTTAGGGTTTCCTGTTATGAAAAAATAGAATACATATACGGAATGTGGTCAATTAGAAGTGATCCAGAAAATTACATAAAATGGGGAAATGTGATTCAAAGAGGAGGAAGAAAAATAATATGGTGAGGACGCGATCTATGAGAGTTTGTCAAGCTACTAAAGTATGGCTGGCGATAAAGATAGCTGAAGTTTGAGAGAGGATTTTTGGGTTGCTAGATATTGATTCTAATTTGCCAAAGTCTGAGTATCAGTTTTAAGGGTTAGATTAGATGTGTAAGGAACTTGAGTTAGGACGTGGCTTCTATGAGGAGATATTATGGGAAGTGATTGTGGAGCCTTCAGCTAGAAAAGAGGTTGTGAGGCAAATTACTGAGGAAGAGATCGAGTTACAAGATGTGAGGATTGTTGGAGGCGAACTGATTAAGTATGGCTCCCCAGGACATCTGGGATATTTTATGTGTAATTATATGTGAAGGATTGAACTGTATGAGGTCAAATAATCTGTAATGAAAATGTAGCTAGAATGATGTTTGAATCTGTTCTCTTTTTGTTGCAAGTTGTTTGTGACTGTTGTGAAAAAATATATTTGAATTTAAAATGGGAGAGCTTTGTAAATGAAGTCAGCAGTTCTATAAGTATTAGAAGCAAGAATTAAAAAAGTAGGTAGCTTTGATTTTTGTCTCTGGTATTAGTACAAGGAAAGTTTGATTGCATGTATATGCTGAGTCATCATGAGTGTGGGGAGGTCAGAAGAATATTTGGGTAAGAGAGATGTGAATATATTAAAATATAGGGTAGAGGGTAATGATGGGAAGGTATTTTTACTGAAAAGGTGCAAAACATTTGACA
This sequence comes from Kingdonia uniflora, assembly GCA_014058105.1. Taxonomy (NCBI): domain Eukaryota; kingdom Viridiplantae; phylum Streptophyta; class Magnoliopsida; order Ranunculales; family Circaeasteraceae; genus Kingdonia; species Kingdonia uniflora. Next base: position 24,387 of record JACGCM010001495.1, on the reverse strand, counting down.
TTAATTATGGAAGGGATGCCTCGGTTCCAAAACTGAGGGCAGCTCGTATAAGGCCCAATAATTACCAGCAGTTAGAGAGAAAAACTATAAAAAATATCTTATCTTCCTCATTCAAACGGTTATCAACTTCTAAAATATTGAAAAAATGTAAAAGAGGAAAAAGAAAAAATAGTAGAAATTAATGTGAGAGATTAGACGTGAGTGATCAACATGCAAGGCGAGAAAAAGTTAAAGAGACTAAGTCATGACGGTGGTTGTATAGTAGCGCTCTGAAGGAAGGATTTGGCATTGTTTCAGATTGGTTTTCAAATGTTGAAGGTTAGTAGATGATTTGTGATATTGTTAATGTGTATTTGAAAGATTTTTGTGGTTTTTCAAATTTTGAAAAATATCTATTTATAGTAACCTATAAAAATTTATTGATGTGTGAAAAATAGATATACTATGATATATGTATATGTATGATGGATGTGTAAAAGATAATGATAGAATACCTGGACCTGTATGTAGGTCAAGCGTGAGGAATATCTGTATAAAATCAAACCTCATTCTTAGACTTGTAGTTGAAATTGAGACTTTACCTATTATAGTAGTGTCGACTTCTGGTCGTTGAGCTGAGTCGGAGAATGTATCTGATAGGGAGGATAAAGTAGGCATTGTTTAATTTCCAGATTTCCCTGGAAAATTTATATCATACTCTCCAAACTCTGATGTGCTTAGAGAGTTTTATAAATCCAAGGCCCTTATAGGGGGAATATAGGGCAATATTTTAGAATATGCTGGTAGGCAGTTTAGAAGTGGTATTATAAAATTTGGGGAGGAATATTTCTCTCTGTTGCATGATTTAGAGAAGGTGAAATCAAATATAGGAGTAGATGAATCGATCTCCTTAGAGTTTACGATAAAAATGTCCAGGGCGACCTGGAATAGGGATTTATGTGTTACCTATCTCAGTTGGAGTATGGGTTAAGTATTCCCCTTAGCAATCTTGCGAAAGGGATAATGAATACCATTGGGGCATGTCCTGCCCAGTTGAACGGGAACATGTGGGCGGTGATCAATACTTGTGAAAGTTTAATTAGGTTATGGGAGGAGAATGAGGTAGAGAAGAGAATACCTCCGTAAGATGTTTTACAGTTTTATGGTATGAAAAATTATTCTGCGAGTGGAGGGGAATATTTCATTGTGAGCTAATCTCGACCGCTTTTCTTCAATCTAAATTTAGCAGGTCGAATGTAGAATGATAATGTGATTTAGGTGAAAGGTGGTTGCCTTAAGAGCGGAGATGAAGAACCCATGTAACTTATGTATAAAACTGTAAAGAAAAGTAAGTGTAAAAGTATATAATCTTGAACTGTTGTTGTTGAATGTTGTTCAGTTGTTGATAATGTATTGTGTTTGGTGTGCAGATTCTTAGTCGAAGGTGAAGAAGAATGAGTCCCTATGGGATATTGTTGCTCAAGAAGGGGTTGAGCTCGAGGGAGTACTAAAACACCTTGGCATTAATAGGAATAAATGAGCTAACAGAAGGTTTGAGAAGGTTTAAAAGTCTTAAGCAACGAGACTGATGATGGGAGTTGGAGCCGGTAAGAAAAGAGGGGCTGATGGAGAGAGGCAAGTGGCTTTGTCGAAGGCTACTACGCTGTACTTTGCGGACATTCCGGAGTATACTACTTCATGTAAGCTAGCTTAGAAGTTTCTGAAGAAGAGTAATCTAAAGTGTGGCTCGGCCTCTTGAACCACGGGGAGTGGTGAGGTCGAGGGAGATACGAAGAAGAGAAGGGTAGATTCTCCTGCTAGAGTGACTGGGGGGAAGGTCGTAGAAAATTTACATGTGGAAGAAAATGAGCTGGGAGCTATGGAGGATAGGGCGAGGCTTACAGCTCACAAGGGTGTTGAGGAGATGAGAAAAGTCGTAAGTTTTTATGATTTGTATTTTTTAAAATTTTATATTGTGATTCGAGCTAAAAATATATTCGATTTTTTGTTGTAGGCTACTTGTTTGATGAAGGGGATCTACCTCAGAATTGAGGATAAAAAAGTTGAGCTCGAGAATGAGAAAGTAGAGCTCGAGAAGAAGGTGGCTCGATTGAAGTCTGATTTGATTAGGGAGGGGAAGCGACTGAATTCTATCAAGGTTGTGCAGGAGGTACAAATTTATGAGCTGACAGAAAAAGTCCAAAAGAAAATGGATGAAGCGGCAGCCCAGCGTGACAGACTTGGGCTCCAACTCCTCAAGGTAGAGTACTTTAAAGCTGAGATTATAACTATTATGGAAGATATCTATGTTGAAGAGGAGGTGGAGGATGATGTCGCTGGAATCGTAGGAGGGTTGGATGGTGCCTCTCCCTAAACTAAGCGAGAGAACCAAGGGGATAACAATGAAAATCCTGAGAATGAGAATGAGAAGGTAGAGTAAAAATTGTTGACTTTATGGCTGTGTGAATTATAGGTTTGAGAACTGTAAATGTATGGGATATTTATTTTGTTGGATAAACTTTGGTAGGCTTAGAGATGCTTGCAAAAATTATTCATAGAAACTTAAGGATATGCGCCTTAAAATTGAGGGGTTACAGAATGAGCTTGTTAAGGAGAAAGACGCCTCGGCGTCCCTGTTGTCTTCGTAAGCGGGGTTACAGGTTAGAGAAGAGCAATAAATATTTGACTTTTATGCTGCATTACTTTAGAGTTACAAAGTAAAAATTAGAGTATATAGACAAACCAAAAATGTGTTAATAGTTTAGGTGTACTGGTACTCAACTGTGTATTGATAATATTAAAGTTTTGAAAAGGTTAAAATATAGAGAATGTGTACCTTGAAATTAGAAGCACATGTTTTTTGTTCATCGAACTGGGATCATACTTCGACCTTAAATTTGGAAGCAGTTTCACAACAGTAGATGTCAAAAAATAGAAATTTGTTGGAAATAAGATTCTTATATCATGATTAAATGTTTTGGCTGAGTGTTCTTGAATCAAACTTGATGTATTGCATCTATGATATAGGTCGAACTGGAGTCGGCTCGCTTGAGTGAACAAGAGGCACTCCAATGTAATCAAGAATATGCAGCGGAGTTTGATAAGATGAGATAAACAAATGAAGATAGGGAGGATCGGCACGTTAAGGTACATTTCATGTTTGTCGAGGTGACACAAACTGTTGATGACCTTACTCGGAAGATCGAGGGGAAAGATGCCAAAATTCTTAAGGGGCAAAAAGAGCTCGCGGGGCGAAGGAAAAGACATCGAAGCTCAAAAGCCGTAATGATGCATTGATGGTAAAGAGTAAGGAGGCAGACATGGCTCGATACCATATCCAGTTGTTAAAAACAACAGAGAAAGAATTACGCCATTTTATTGCCAATTTGAAGAACTAAATGATCAGCAAAACAAACGAACAAGAGTAGACCCCAGTTGATTTAGTGAGTTCCAAAAGTGAATTAGAGTGATTAAAGAGTAAAATGATTAAAAAAGAAAGCGAGCTGGAAAGTTCTCGAGATGACCTATCCAGCTCCAAAATTGAAGTAGAGCAGTTGAGTACAGCTTTACCTGCTAAAGATATAGAGTTCCAGCTGGTGCAAAGATGATATAACAAATTGAATGAGAGGGTGGCCCACTTGAAGACCAATTTGGCTCTGGCCAATTTGCATATCAAGAAGGTTGAGGCTGGATACGTTCGAGGAAGAATAAGAGTGATGTTGGGATCTCCATCGTTCAAGGGGATGTAGTTAGCCTATCAGCTTAAATTAGAGGGAAGGAGGGAGATGCAACTCATACTCAAGCTCACGTACAAAGGGGAAATAAACGCTTAAGGGAGTGCCAAGGTAAGTTAGATGTTGCTTATATCAGGGAACAAGAGTTAGAGTGGGTAATTAGGGGTAAGGATCACTTGATAAGGAAAAAGGACGAATTATTAAAGAAATATCCTGTCGGGGGAGGTATAGACAGGGAGCTTGGGGAACTTCGTGCTTAGGTGGCAAAATTGAGAATGATGAACCAGGTTGAGTCAGATAAAGTAGATAAGAAGGCAAAGAAGCATATTAATCTTATGTCCTGCACAGATAGTCTAATAGAATGGCAAGACGCACGGTATTAGAATTTGTAAGAACATTATCAGAAAGTAAGAGAGAATTTTTCTAAGGTAGTTATTTCCATGGTGGCACGCTCATAGATGCTAACGGCTGTGATTGCCTATTTTGAAGAGGAAGTAAGATGGCTCGCGTTAGAGTGGAATACCTTACACGACTATTTGTCGTGTAGAGGATATATTTGTGAGGCCGATGTAGATTGAGAAAACTGTATGAACACCATGGAAATAAAGTTAAGTTCTCGACCTGCTGAATTGGTAGAACAAGGAAAGATTACTATAGCTGCTCGAGCTCGATATTTTATGGCTGATCATCCTCCTATTGTAGGGGAAAGCGTATCTGACCTCCCATCAGCAGAGAAGAATCTTTTGTAGTGGCTGTATATGTAACCTGTAAAAGTTTTTGTCGCAGACATATTGAGAGATAAAAGCTAGTTTCACATTTGGTTTATCTTATGTTTGGTAGAGTTCTTTGATTGAAAACTAGTATTACCTTCGTTGTAATCACAGAGTATGTATAGATGAGTGATTGAAAGCTTGTTTTAGCTTTACTTTAATCGGTATATTTGTCGCAGCCATATTGAGAGATGAAAGCTAGTTTTACCTTTACTTTATCTTATGTCTGGTAGAGTGTTTTGATTGAAATCTAGTATTACCTTCATTTTAATCGCATAGTATGTATAAAATTTGATTGAAAGCATATTTTACCTTTGCTTTAATCATTATATTTGTCGCAGCCATATTGAGAGATGAAAGCTATATTTTTACCTTTGCTTTATTTTATGTCTGGTAGAGTTCTTTAATTGAAAACTAGTATTACCTTCGTTTTAATCGCAGATTATGTATAGATGAGTGATTAAAAGCAATTTTAAGCTTTGCTTTAATCTGTATAGAGTTCGATTGAAGACTAGTTTTACCTTTGCTTTAACCAGAGTAAAGGTCGATTGAAAGCTAGTATTACCTTTGTTTTAATCTATGTATTGTTGTAGAGTCTACGTAAGTTAAGAGTAATGTGAGAAAAAACTTGGAAGTTTTCATTGAATAGAATAGAATGTACATTATATGGAGAAGAAATCTTACTTTTGGAATGGGAAGAACGAGAATTTTGATGTGGAGATGTAAGGAGCTTAACGATAGTACCGTTTTACCCGCCTAGTATTCCATAGATTTGGGATTCGAACTCCTTGCTCCGTCATGAGATAATATGATCCTAGATTAATTTTACCAATGATTAGGAATGGACCCTCCTAATTATTTTCTAGTTTCCCGACATGTGCCTCTTTTTGGTGTTGAGGGATTTCTCTGAGGATGAGATCATCGATTTGGAAAGTACGGCTTCAGACTCTTCTGTTATACGAGCTGACCAGCATATGGTGATATTAACCTAGGTTGACAATAAGGCGTTCCCTAGTTTTATCAATCCAATTCGTGTTGCAGGCCAATTCGAACTCATTTTCTTCATCGGCAAGCTCGTAATCTTTGACTGGATGATGATATTCTATTGGAATAACGACTTCTTTGCCATACTCGAGGAGGAATGGGGTACAGTCAATTGATTGACATGGAGTGGTGCGGTATGCCCATAAGACATGGGGAAGCTCTCGTAACCAGTTTCCTTTTGTTTGTGAGTGAAGCCTTTTCTTGAGTCTATCCACGATGGTTTTGCTGGTGAGTTCAGCTTGGCCATTACCTTGAGGGTAGTAGGGATTGGATGGTGAATGGATGATGTTGTGTTTGTTAAGGAAAGCTACAACTTCTTCTCCCACGAATTATGGCCCATTATCGATCTAAATCAGGTGGGGCCATCCAAACCGAGTGATGATGTGTTCCCAGATAAAGGAGATGACATCTTCTTCTCTTGTTTGACATAGTGGAACTGCTTCCACCCATTTTGTAAAATAATCTGTAGCTACGAGTAGGTATCGTCGGTTACCTGGAGTATTAGGAAATTCTCCAACGAGATCGAGCGCCTACCGTTTGAATGGCCAAAATACCTTGCTTGCATGCAGTTCAAGCATAAGGACGTGGATCATGTGTCCATGTCATTGGCATATGTCGCATTTGCATGAGTACTCTGTTGCTTACTTGCCCATGCCTGACCAGAATACTCCATGTGTAATTACTCTGTTAATGAGTGATCAACCTGCGGTATGGGAGCCACAAGTTCCATAATGTAAATCTCTGAGCAATTTATATGTTTTTTTCCTAGAGAGGCACTTGAGATAAGGCCTCGTGACTGAATGGCGATATAAAAAACCGTTTTGAACTATATAGCGCTTCGAGTTCTCGATCAACTGTCAGCGTTCTTTTAGATCTGATGGAAGGGGTCATTTACATTCGTTGTTTGTGTCAAGGTAGGCAATGAATGACTTTCGCCAATCGTTGTCCTCCTCTTCATCGCCCCCAGTGTTGATCGTACATACAGAATGGTGATTAATGTAGGGGGGTTATTATCACTTTGATCTAGAGATATCTAGCTTCTGCACCCTAGACCCCGGCTAGATAAGCCAAGGAATCAACATGTCTATTTTTACCTCGAGGAGATAATTGAGAGATGCTTTCACAAACTGGCTTATCCGATCTGTAACGAGGGTTGCATATTTGATCATCTTTCCATTTATCTTGTATTGCTCAGAGTAATGGTGGACGATAAGTAAAATATCTGTGCAGATTGAGAGTTCTGGGACGCCGAGCTTGAGTGCGAGGTCATGTTCATAAATGAAAGCTTCATATTTGGTAACATTGTTGGAGGCTTCAAAATCCAATCGGATTGATTTCTCGATTCTGTCGTTGGAAGGGGTAATCAATAAGATTCTAATTTTTGACTTTGCAGGTCCAGCTGAACCATCTGTAAAAAGTCTCCACCATTTCCTTGAAATCCATTCAGCTCGTTCGTCAAATAGTTTGGTGGGTGGATCTTTTGTAACTTCTTCTGTGAGGTCAGGATCATGATCCTCCCACTCGGGATCTTCCACTAGAAAATCTGTGAGAAAATAGGCAATGGCCTGACCCTTTTCTGAATGTCATTGTTCGAACTTGATGTCACGTTCTCCCAAACTTACTGACCATTATTACACTCTTCTGGATCTTTTTTTCTTGGAAAAAACTTCCTAAAGTGGTTAGTTCATCATGACTTTGACTGAGTGAGCTTAGAAGTAGTGTTTAAATTTCTATGAAGTGTAAACAAGAGTTAGAAGGAGTCTCTCGAATTTAGAATATCTCATTTCTGCTAGAGTAAGGATTTTGTTGATGAAGAAGATAGGCTTTTCAATCTTCCCTTCAAGTCGAATGAGAACTGAGCTGATAGAAGTATCTATTACTGCCAGGTAAATGATCAGTTCATCATTATCTACTTGGGTACTCATAATAGGATACTCCCTCAAATAGGTTTTAAGTTCCAGAAAAGCTACCTTACATTCTGATGTCTATTGGATCCCTGTATTTGGCTAAACTTTTCCTTGTTTGGTACAACCACGGAGTAGTAGGAACAGTCAACGACAATGATCTGAAGATTAAAAAATGAATCGGTTGATAGCGGCAATCTTACCGGTAAGTTTTTATACGTTCTTCGTCGTCTTTGGAGATGGCATGTTTAGAAGAGCTCAAATTTGATCTAGATTGGCCTCAATCCCCTTCTTGCTGATGAGATGGTCAAGGAATCGGCCTGAATGTACTTGGAATTGAAACTTATCAGGATTGAGTCGCATCCTATAAGATCAAAGAATATTAAATATTATATTAAAATCTGTGATGTAGTTGATTGACTGTATGCTCTTGCATAAGAGATCATCGATGTAGACTTCCATGATTTTCCCAAGATGTGCTTTGATCATAGTAGTCATCAACCTTTGATAAGTCGCGCCTTCGCTTTTGAGTCCAAAGGGCATGACTTTGTAGTAGTAAAGTCTTCTTTCAGTGATGAAAGTAGTTTTTTCTTAATCTTTATCCAAAAGAGGAATCTATTTGTATCCAGAAGCAGCGTACATCAGTGATAGGAGTTCGTAACCTGCCATGAAATCAAGAATTTGATGGATGATGGGAAGAGGGAAACTATCCTTTGGAGTGTATTTATATAGATCGGTGAAATCTACACAAACTTAGACCTTTCCATTCTTTTTTGGAACAACGATGATGTTGGATATCCAATCTGGATACTTGGCTTCTCGAATGAATTACACTTTGATCAATTTCTCGATCTCAAAGTTGACTTCATCTCAAAGACGAGGTGAGAGGTGTCGTTGTTTTTGTTTGACCACCGTGGCGTTGATGTTGATAGCCAATTTGTGACATGCTATAGTTGGATCGATCCCAGACATTTCTTCGAAAGTCCATGCAAAGACGTCTCGATTCAGTCATTAGAATTGAATGAGAGTGTCCTTATCGCGCTGGACTAGCTTGGTGCTAATAAAAGTACCCCTGCTAGGTCCATCAATGTCAATATATTCTGTAGGCTCTTCTGTGGAAGGCTGATCATCAAGGTGATTAGCTTTGTATAATTGCTATGCAGCGTATCTGTTTGAGGTATCTAGAATGGTAGTGACGGTGTTTTTGCAAGCTTAAGAAAGCTTTTGACTGCCTTTAATTTGATAGATGCCATCATTGTGTTTGAGGCATAGTACTTGATGATAGGTGGAATCAATTCCTTCCATGTTGTGAATCCAGCAGCGGCCCATAATCCTGAGATAACATGATTTGGCATTGATAACGTAGAAGACGACATCAATTGTGGTTGGTCCAACGGTAATAGGTAAGATGATCTTGCCTACTCGTTCTTCTTTGGAACCATTGAATCCACTAATATCAGTGTCACTCGGAATAACTTAATCTGCCAATCCCATCTGGTCGATTGTGCTTTGAAAGATAATCTCAATATCGCTTCTAGTATCGATCATCATTGAATGCATGATAAACTTCTTCATCTTGAACATTATGACTAATGTATCATGATGTGAAAATTTTACATTACTAATGTCACAATATTCGAATGAGATCCCAAGTTGGTGATTGCTCGATCGACTCAGGTAAAAGCTTAGATTTTTTATCTTGAGATGTGAGATCGTAACATTCTAATAGCCTCCTGCACTTTAATCTATAAGAGTTTATGATCTGATGAATTCCGATGATGTTGTTGTGGTACATATGGTAGAGATGTTTCTCCTCAACTTGATCTTCAACCTGGACTACCTCGAGCTGCTACTTATAGTTGCCATCTTTGAATGATTCCATGCCGATAATGTATTCGTACATCCGCCCTTCCTTGAAAATGACTTCCAGCAACCTCTATAAAGTATAGTAGCTATCAGTATAATGATGATTTACCTTGTAATGCATGCAGTACGAGTGGCTTTCGATTGGTTCCAATGGTTGAGATGAACGGTATAGCTTATCCTTGGATAGAATTGGAAAAATTGTGGAGATTTGAACATTCACCTTCGGAAGGACCAGTTTAGGTAATGTACCGCCTTTCCGAGGATTACCAGTGTTGCCCTTAGAGCACTTTTGATCACCCTGATCCTCCTTCGGTTCATTATTTCGATCTGTAGTTTGACATTTAGTAGTTAGGACGGATTTAGTAGATTTATGCCTTTCGGACAACATTCATTCCAAGTTGACATATTTATTTACCTTGAAGATCATATCCTTCAAGGTCGCAGGTTTGTTGAGGAAGACGTGCTCTTTTGCCTTGTAGTCGAGCTGGAACGCGTTGATAAAAGCAGTAATGGCTATTTTCTGATCGAGATTATCTACTTTCTACCCGAGCTCCAATAACATCTTAACAAAAGCCACGAGCTTTTCTCCTTGTGACTGTTTAAGAATAATAAGAAAATATAAATTCTCCTCTTTGTCTCTGTTATGAGCATACGTCTAAATGAATTATTTCTGTAGCTGATCGAATGTGAGTATGGAATCTTCTGGTAAAGAATAGAACCACCAGAGCGGTTCTTCAAGTAGACTTATTACGAACAAATGGCAGAGGATGTGGCTGAGATTGGAGTACAATTCCAATAAATCACGGTATTGTTATATGTGCTCTTTTGGATTGGTGCCCTTGTATTTACTAATTTTTGGAGTATGAAAACCTTTCAGTACTTCTATATCGAATAGTTCTTTGGTAATCGGACTTCCCCGTATCTTGGTAAGGTCATCTGTAGTGCCTAGAACTTGTGCTTCAATCAACACCTTAAAGCGATGATCCATATACTCTTGCGTGACGTATTGACGTATCGCTTAAGTAGCTTGGCGAGGTGGTTGAGGATTATGAGTACCGACGCCTTCACTTAAACAATTACGTACTGGAATTCGAGGTTAAGGTCGCTACTCCTCTTTCTGACGTTTAGAAAATTGGTGACCTCTACTTATTTCAGACTGAACTTTACCACCCAAATAAATAGAAGGCTAATGTTCGTGCTGAATATTTCTAGAAATAGCTTTAGTGGTGCATCCTCGAGGTCCCAATCTGTCCTATGTAGAAACCCAAGAGGTCTTTGGTACTTGATCGCGATCTCTGGTTTGAGGAGCCAGTTAAGTATCCTCTAGAGCCTGTAATAGAGTCTATATGGTTGCCATCTGGTCTTCTTGTTGCTTAAACGCTATCAAACGAGCTTATCGCCTATCTTCGAGTTCCTTCCCATGGAGTTCTAGGTCAAGAGTTAACTGCCATTCGAGCTCATTACGTATCTTTATTTCGGTGTAGAGATTTACCCGTAGTTTTGTAAGCTGTTTTGGCTCAAATGAAAGATTGAGCTGGATTCCGGTTGTTGGTCGTTTGGAAGTAACTATGATTGAAGATTGATAGTAGAGTGAATGTATGCCTTAGGATATCATGGAAATGCTTCTTTCCCACAGACAGCACCAAATATAATGGCCTAATTTTATAAGCTCGAGATGGCTCAGAATTAGTTCTTACACCAATATTCCTACGACAAATACTAATATAAAGTAAGAAATGATACAGGTGATTTAGCGTAGAAAGCTATTGAATAGGTAAAAAGCTAGAACCTTGATTTGAGGGTTTAGTAATAGTAACTTTTATTGCTTAAGGTTGATATCTTATTACAAGTGATCTCTCAAACTATAAATACTTGAACTTATAAATAAGAAATTTGGTGTTTGAGAATACAAAAAATCTAGTTTTCTTGGTGATTTTTCGTATCTTTTTTTGGTCCTTGTCTATTCTAGAACTTTTCCATATATAGGCATTGCCCGCAGTTCGTTATCATGTTGAAGAACGTTCTCCAAACAATGAGGTAAGTGATGGCTGACTGAGTAACTATTGAGTTTGTGAAAGACAGGAGTATTTGACTTGTTTATACTTTTTTGTTGTGTTGGGTTCACGTTCTTCATCAGTTCATGGTGTAGGTGTCAATACTGACTGTTTATGTTATGTGTAAAATACGTGAGTCCTATATGGAGGTATTACGAATTGGGTTAGGTTGAGGGATAAGTCCCTACTGAAGTGATTACTTCTATGTTGTGAATCTAGAAGCGGCCCATAATCCCGAGATAACAAGATTTGGCGCTGATAATGTAGAAGACGGCGTCGATTGTGGCTGGTCCAACGGTAATAGGTAAGATGATCTTGCCTACTCATTCTTCTTTAGAACCATTGAATCCACTAATATCAGTGTCACTCGGAATAACTTAATCTGGTAATCCCATCTGGTCGATTGTGCTTTGAAAGATAATCTCAATATCGCTTCTAGTATCGATCATCATTGTATGCATGATAAACTTCTTCATCTTGAACATTATGACTAATGCATCATGATGTGGAAATTTTACATTACTAATGTCGCAATATTTAAATGAGATCCCAAGTCGGTGATTGCTCGATCGACTCAGGTAAAAGCTTAGATTTTTTATCTTGAGATGTGAGATCGTAACATTCTAATAGCCTCCTGCACTTAAATCTATAAGAGTTTATGATGTGATGAATTCCGATGATGTTGTTATGGTACATATGGTAGAGATGTTTCTCCTCAACTTGATCTTCAACCTGGACTACCTTGAGCTGCTACTTATAGCTGCCATCTTTGAAAGATTCCATGTCGATAATGTATTCGTACATCCGCCCTTCCTTAAAAATGACTTCCAGCAACCTCTATAAAGTATAGTAGTTATCAGTATAATGATGATTTACCTTGTAATGCATGCAATACGAGCGGCTTTCGATTGGTTCCAGTAGTTGAGAAAGATGGCATAGCTTATCCTTTAATAGAATTGGAAAAATTGTAGAGATGCAGACATTCATCATGGTGAGGACCGGTTTGGGTAATGTATCGCCTTTTCGAGGGTTGCCTGCGTTGCCCTTAGAGCGCTTTGGATCACCCTGATACTCCGTCGGATCAATGCTTTGGTTTGCAGGTGGACCTTTGGTGGTTAGGACAAATTTAGTAGATTTATGCCTTTTAGACATTATCCTTTCAAGGTCAATATACCCATTGACCTTGGTGATCATATCTTCTAAGGCCGCGGATTTATTGAGGAAGAGGTATTCTTTGGCCTTAAAGTCGAGCTGAAGGGCGTTGGTGAAAGCAGTAACAGATGTTTTCTTATCAACATTATCTGTTTTATGCGCAAGCTCCAAAAAATTCTTGAAAAATACCTCGAGCTTCTCTCCTTGTGATAGTTTAAGACTAATAAGATAATATAAATTCTCCTCCTTGTCTTTGTTGTGAGCATATGTCATGATGAATTGTTTTTGTAGTTGATCGAATGTGAGGATGGAATCTTTGGGTAGAGAGTGGAACCACTGGAACGGTTCTCTCTGTAGACTTGTTGCGAACAAACGACAAAGAATGTGGTTAAGATTGGAGTACAATCCCAATGAATCACGGCAATGTGGAATGTACTCCTTTGGATCGGTGCCCTTGTACTTACATATCTTCGAAGTGCCGAAACCTTTTGGTATTTCTATATCGAATAACTCTTTGGCAATTAGACTACCTTACAACTTGGTAAGGTTGTCTTTATGGCCTAGAGTCTGAGCTTCAATCAACTCTTTGATACGCTGATCCATATACTCTTGTGTGACGCATTAACGTGTGGTCTGAGTGGCTTGGCAAAATGGTTGAGGATTATGAGTGTTGGTACCCTCACTCAAGCGATCACGTGGTGGAATATCAGGTTAAGGTCATTGTTCTTCCTCTTGACATTTGGAAGGCCGGGAACCTCTGCTAAAATCAGACTGAACATCACCACCCAAATGAATGGAAGGTTGTGGTTAATGCTAAACATTTCTGGAAATAACTTTATTGGAAGCTTCTCAAGGTCCCAATCTTGGCCGCGCAGAAACTTGGGAGGTCTCTGGTATTTAATCACGATCTCTAGTTTGGGGAGCCTGTTGAGTATCCTGTAAAGCCTGTAACACAATCTGTATTGTTATCATCTGGTCTTCATGTCGCTTGAACCCTGTCAAACGAGCTTGTCGCTCGGCTTTGGACTCCTTCCCTTGGAGCTCTCGGTCAAGAGTTAACTGATGTTTGAGCTCATTACATTTCTCTGTTTTGGAGCGGAGATTTGCCCGTAGTTATGTAAGCTGTTCCGGCTCAACTAAAAGATCAAGCTGGATCCCGGTTGCTGGTCATCTGGAAGTGACCATGATTGAAGATTGATAATAGAATGAATGTATGCCTTAGGATATCGTGGAAATGTCTTCTTTCCCACAGATGGCGCCAAATGTAATAGCCAAATTCTGTTAGCTCGAAATTGCTTAGAATTAGCTCTTATGCCAATGTATATATGACAAAGACTAATGCAATTTTATTAGTTGATTTCCAAACAGTTTTGGTATATTGTGACTTTCACTTAGAGTATTCCGTAAGGCTTCAACGGGTGGGGTTCATGTAAACATATACATACAACTCCCATATGGTGTTAGTAAACAAGATGAGGCCTTCAATGCGGAGCTTTGTGATTTGTATAGCAGATGGGCCTTATATTATGTTATATCATCATTTTTTCCTTGAAACACTGAAGAATTTAGTTATGTAAATATGTTTCTGCATAAATCATATTTGACCCAAAAGTAGATCAATAAGCTTTAGATTTTACATGTATTGCTTTCTATTTATCTTATACATAAGGTAGACGATACCGCACCTTAGTACCCTTCCAACATTAAATGGTATACAGTTTTTGATGAGTTGACTATCATTATTTGTGCTTGCTTACCATGGACTACACCAATAACCTTAAAGCAATATAACTATTTTTTTAATATTTTCCCATTATTTTAATAAACAAATATGTGAACAAACAATCTATTCTCATGCAATCAATGATATCATCTATTTGGCTGGCTAATGCCAGTGTAAAGTTTAGCAGCGATTTTGCTAAAACAACTTATAAAAAGTTTGCTATGTCATTATCATTTTCCTTGTTCCATCATTCAGCTTTATATTGTCTATTCTTCCACTAGGAAGTAAACATCTCAAAGGCAATGAAGTTGAAGCTATCATCAAGTTCAAAGATGCTATTGGACTTGATGACCCAAATGCAGTAAATAATGATCAAGTAATTATTGGAAGTTGGCTATTATATTTTGTTAAGCATCCTTAGGAAGAATATAATTTGTTGGCCATGATTTTAGCCCCCTTCAGATTAGGATGCGCATGTATAGGGAAAGGCTTAAAACTGGAGATTATGAAGCTAGAATGGAGCAACACCGGGTAGGTCACTTCTAGAAGCTTTCCCCCATTAATTCATGCAACTGCAAAATTCCTTGGAACCTATTAAAGAATTATGAAGCTTGAGAGTTATTAGTGAGTCTCCGGGCATTTCAGAAGCTGATCTATGTTTCAATATCTGTGCTTGGGGAAGCGACAAAATTTCTTCTGCCTTGGAAGTGTATGTTTATGGTCATTGATGATCAGGTATTAAAAAAAACTTTTTATTGTAGGTTTCAATTTCTTTTTCTCATTCGATGTACGCATATGTGATGTAATGCAGCATAAAAAGATATTTTATGGATTTCCCACAAACAAATTCTGGTAGATAGAACCTATCACTATATTGTTAATGTTCATGATGACAATTTCCTTTCTTCCTGTTTAATTAGGCTAAATACTAAAAAAATTTGAAGGTTATGGATAAAACCAAATATTTTGATGTTTATTTATATACATACTATTATTACGTTTATATGCATGCTTTATTTATCATGGTTGTTACGAATCATAGTCTTCTCTCCATCAAATACCAGATCAAAAATGAGTACTAGAATGCCTCTTTCCATCCAAAAGCACTCTCTCAAGTATCCTCATGATCTCCTTAACCTCGTCTTGCTTAGATACTAGCTTGTTATGAGTAAACACTATCATTTATTCTCCTTGATTTTTTTTCTACCATCCTTGTAAACGACATTTGACATCCACATAACATAGTTACTCTCATCCTCTTCAATGTTGAAGCTTTATTAGTTGAAAGTTCAAAACCATAAAAATCCAAACAAATGAGTTAATGTCACGAAATGAAAAATCAGATTTAGGTATTTTTTATTTATTAAAATGAAATATCTATTGAATGTGCATTAAGTCCAAATCAGAGGTGTTTTCTTGACTAATATTCTTATTCATATGTAAATTCTATAAACATGCTATGAGCACATGCCACATAGTTTGCCCCTAATACAAGTATATTCTAGGATGAAACCTACCAAACTTCTTGGGTCAATAAACACAACATGATATTAACTTTTCATGAAGTACAGAAGGAAATCAGTAAAAGAAGTGCGAAGATGGGTTGGGAACAAAGATGTATTCCCCTACTATCCAGGCACACTATTTTATCAGAAGGTATGATAGATTATGTAGGGGCCTATCCCTCGACCTTACCTAAATCGAGCAGTCTCCAGTTCGAACTACCTCCATATCAGACTCACGCATTCTCCACATGATTTCATCAGTCATAATTGCCACATACTCCACGAATTGATAAAAAACGTGGGTCGAACTCAAATTGAAAAACAGGAACAAGTCAAAGCCACCTGTCTTTCTTAAACTCAACAATTACTCAGTCAACCGCCACTAACCATATTGTTCGGAGAACGTGCTTCAGCACGAGGAAGAGCTGCGAAAAAGGCCTATATAATGAAAATTTCCGGAATAGACAAGGACCAGAAAATTATAGGAGAAATCAACATGAAAACTATATTTTTCTAGATTCTCAAAAACTTAAAACTTCATATTCCCAAGATCAAACATTTCAAAGTCTAGAGATCACTTGTAATAAGATATCAACCTCAAGCAATAAACGTCACTATTACAAAAATCCTCAACCCGAGGTTGTGGTTTTTAACCTATTCATTGGTTTTCCACGCTAAATACATATGTCATTTTTTATTTTCAATTAGATTTTGTCATATAAACATTGGTATAAGAGCTAATTTCAGGCCACTTCGAGCTCACAGAATTAGGCCATTACATTTGGCGCCTTCTATGGGAAAGAAATCTTTTCCACGATATCCTAAGGCATTTAATCACTCTACTACAAATTTCAATCATGGTCACATCCAGGGGACCGGCTACTAGAATCTAGCTCAATCTCTCAGCTATGCTAGAACAACTTGCATACCTACGGGCGAATCTCAACACTAAAACGGAGAAACACAATGAGCCCGGACGACAATTAACTCTCGTCCGAGAGCTCTGTGAGAAGGAGCTCGTTTGATAGAACTTAAACGACATGAAAATCAAATAACAATAATGCAGACTACCTTGCAAGCTCTGTATAACAGTCAGCAAGTTCTTCCAATACGAGATCACAATCAGGTGCCAGAAGCCTTTCAGGTCTCAAGGAACCACCAGCAAAGCTATTTCAAGAAATATTTGGAATGAACCTCAACCCTCCATTCATTTGGGGGGAGAGGTTTAGCCTTAGATCAACCAAGGTCACCGATGTTCTATACGTCAAGAGGAAGAACAAAGACCTTAGCCTCAAGTTCCAGTACAAGATCATATGAGTGAAGGTACCGGTACTCATTATCCGTAACCTCCTCGTCAAGCCACTCAACCGACCTGTCACTATGTCACACAAGAGAATATGGACCAGTGTATTAAGGAGTTGATCGAAGCACAAGTTCTGGGCACTACCGATGACCTTACCAAGTTACAAGGAAGTCCGATTGCATAAGAACTATTCGATATAGATATTCTGAAAGGTTTCCATACTCCAAAAATTTGCAAATACAAGGGTACCGATCCAAAGGAGCGCATTCAATAGTAGCGTGATTTATTAGGGCTGTACTCAAATCTCAACCACATTCTCTGCCATCTGTTTACCACAAGTCTATAGGAGGAACCGCTCTGATGGTTCTACTCTCAACCTAAAAACTCCATATACACATTTGACCAACTGTAGAAACAATTCATCAATACGTATGCTTACATTAGAGACAAAGAAGAAAATTTATATTCTCTTATCAATCTCAAACAGTCGCACAAAAAGAAGCTCGAGGCATTTGCAGAGAATTTTTTGGAGCTCGCACGTAAAGTGCATAATCTCGATCAAAAAATAGCTATTACTGCTTTTACTAACGTGCTCTAACTCGACAGCAAGGCTAAAGAGCACTTCTTCCTCAACAAACCTGGAACCTTGGAAGATATAATCACTAAGGTCAATAGTTATGCTAACCTAGATAGGATGATGTCTGAAAGACATAAATTTGCTAAATTTTTCCTTGCCACTAAAGGTCCATCTACAAATCAAATTACTGAACCAAAGGAGGATCAGGGTGACCAGAAGCACGTCAAGGGAAATACCTACAACCCTTGAAAAGGCAGATCACAAGTCAAACCTGTCTTCCCAAAAATTAATATTCAAATCTCCACAATTTTTTCAATCCTCTCAAAGGATAAGCTCTATCGTCTATCCCAACCATTGGAGCCAATCGAAAGACGACCGTACTACATGAATCACAAGGTAAACCATTATTCTACTAAAAATTGTTATGCTTTCAGAGGTTGCTGGAGTACATTTTCAAGGAGGGACGGATGTTTAAATATATTGTCGACCAGGAATCATACAAGAATGGCAGCTATAAGAAGCAGCTTGAAGTAATCCAGGTCAAAGATCAAGCTGAGGAGAAGCATCTCTACCATATCTACCACAATAACATGATCGAGATCAATCAGATCACTAACTCTAACAGATTCAAGTACAGGAGGCTGTCTGAATGCTGCGATCTCACAGCTCAAGACAAAGAAGCCAAACTTCTGCCTGAGTCGAGAAATCACCAGCGCGGGATATCATTCAAGATTGCGATACTAGCCATGTAAAATTTCTTTATCATGAAGCATTAGTCATAATGCCTAAGATGAAAAAGTTTATCATGCACACAATGATAATCGATACTGGCAGTGGTATTGAGGTTCTCTTTCTGAGCACTATTAACTAAATGGGTTTAGTTGATAAAGTTATTCAAAGCGACACCGATATCAGTAGATTCAATGGTTCTAAAGAAGAGCGAGTGGGGAAGATCATCTTTTTATTACCGCAGGACTAGCCACAATCGATATCATCGTCTATGTGATCAACGTCAAATCTCATTATCTCGGGATTATGGGTCGTTGCAGGATTCAGAACATGTAAGAAATTGCTTCCACCTATCATCAAGTACTCTACTTTAAACACAATGATGGTATCTATGAGATAAGGTATAGTTAAAAACTTTCTCGAGCTTGCGAAAATGCCATCTCTGCAATTCTAGATACCTCTAACAAGTATGCTGCATAGTAATTACAATAAGCTGATCACCGCAATGATCAACCTTCCATGGAGGAGCCAACAGAATACATCAACATTGACGGACCTAGCAGAGGAACTTTTATTGATACTAAGCTGGTTTAATACAAAAAAAATGATCTCATTCAGTTCTTACGACTAAATCAAGACATTTTTTTTAGCCTTTTGAAGAGATGTTTGGGGTCTATCCGGCCAAGGTATGTCACAAATTGGCCATCAACATCTATGTTACAGCAGTCAAGCAAAAATAGCGACGCCTGTCACCGCGACTTCGAGATAAAGTTAACATGGAGATCGAGAAATTGATCAAAGTGGGATTTATTTGAGAAGCCAATTATTCATATTGTATATCAAACATCGTCGTTGTCACAAAGAAGAATGGAAAAGTCTGAGTTTGTGTAGATTTTACTGATCTCAAAAAATATACTCTAAAGGGCAGTTTCCCTCTTCCCAACATTCATCAGATCCTTGATTTAACAGAAGGTATGAACTCTTATCTATGATGGACGCTGATTTGGGATATAATCAGATTCTGCTCTTGGATGAAGATCAAGAGAAAACCACTTTCATCACTAAAATATGAATTTACTACTACAATGATATGCCCTTCAGACTTAAGAACGCAGGTGCAACTTATCAACGATTGATGACTACTATGTTCAAAGCACATCTTGAGAAAAGTCGTGGAAGTCTACATTGACGATCTCTTGTGCAAGAGCATACAGTCCATCAACCGCATTTCAGATCTCAACACAATATTCAACATTCTTCAATCTTATAAGATGCATCTCAATCCTGATAAGTGTCAATTCAGAGTACATTCAGGTCTATTTCGAGGCCACCTTATCAGCAAGATGGGGATTGAGGCCAATCTATAACATATTCAGGCTCTCCTCGATATGCCATCCCCAAAAACGACGAAAGACATTGAGAAACTTGCCGACAAGATTACCGCTATCAGCCATTTCATTTTGAAATCTTCAGACCGCTATCATTAGCCATTCCTATTACTCCTCGATTGTACTAAACGAGGAAAAGTTTAGCCAAATGCAGAGGTTCAATGGACATCAGAATGCAAGGTAGCTTTTAAGGATCTCAAAAATTATTAGGGGAAGTCTCCTATCATGAGCACCCCAATAGATAATGAGGAACTGATTATCTACCTAGCAGTTATAGATACTTCACTCAGCTCGGTTCTTATTCAACTTGAAGAAAAAATTGAGAAACCAGTCTACTTCATCATCAAAACCCTCACCCCAACAGAAATGAGGTATTCAAAAATCGAGAAACTACATCTCACTCTTGTTTATACTTCACAGAAACTCGAACACTACTTCTAAGCACATTCAGTCAAAGTCATGACGAACTACCCACTTTGGGAGGTTCTATCCAAGAAAGAAAAAAATCAAGGAGAGTACAACATTGGTTAGTCAGTTTGGGAGAACATTATATCAAGTTCGAACAACGTCATTCTGAAAAGGGGCAGGCCGTCACTGATTTCCTCATAGATTTTCCAGTGGAAGATCCCGAGTGGGAGGCGCACGATCCTGACCTTTCAGAGGAAGCTACAAAAGATCCACCCCCGAAGTATTTGACGAGTGAGCTAAATGGGTTACGAGGAAAGGGTGAAGACTTCTTACAGATGGATCAGCAGGATCTGCAGGGTCAGGGATTGGAATCGTATTTATTATCCCTTCCAATGATAGAATTAAAAAATCAATCCGCTTAGATTTTGAGGCCTCTAACAAAATCACCGAGTACGAAGCTCTCATTCACGGACTCGATCTCACTCTCAAGTTTGGCATCCTCAAACTCTCAGTTTACACAGATTCACTACTCATTGTTTACCATTACTCTGAGCAATACAAGAAGAATGGCAAGATGATCAAATATCAGCCCTTGCTGCATATAGGATGAGCAATTTGAGCAAGCAACTCTTATTATCTTCCTCCGGAGAAATAGACCTGTCGATTCCTTGGATGCTTACGCTGATGTCAAAGGTCAGAGCTTCAAAGTATCTCCAGATCAAAGTGATTTCACCCCCACACATGATCATATTTTTGTATGCAAGATCAACACTGGGGGCATAAGGGGGAGATGACGATTTGCGCAAACCTTTCTAGTTTACGTTGGTCTCAGCAACAAATTCAAGACCAACTCCAGCAGATTTGCAGGAGTGCCGACAGCTGAAAGACACTCCAAGCACTACACCCAACACAAATGGACTTTATACGCCGTTCAGTCACGGGCGCCTTACCTTAAGTGCCTCCTAAATAGAAAGCGGACGAGATGTCCCTTGATTTACATAACAGACTTGTCAGCTCCATTGTCCGACAGGCCGGTCAACTGGCAAATAAGCCAATTACCCAAGGACTATTTCTGCTGGCATGTACACAGGCAGAAGAGTACTCCCCCAATGTAACGCAATGTCATCGACTTGGAAATGATTCGCGCCCCTACTCTCCGAACTCCATGGTCAGCAAGGTTATTTTAGGCCATTCGAAAGATGGCATCCTCTGATCCTTGTGTTGGCGAATTTCCTAATTCTCCGTGAACTGTCCAAGCGCCCTACGTTGTAGCTGCTGATTATTTTATACATGGGCAGAAGCAGTCCACTCTGTAGAACTAAAGAAGATTCATCTCTTTTATTAGAGGAACATCATCATCCTAGTATTTGGGTACCCCGACCTGAATTTGTATTTCGGATAGTAGGGCCTCCCATTTATTGGAGAAAAGTCCATAGGGGGGGGGGGTCCTTTCTCAATCCGCATCACACACATCATTCACTCACCATCCACATCCCCTACTCACCGCTTAAGGCAATGGGCCAAGCCAAAATCATAACAAAACTATCATGAGAACTCAAGAAAAGGCTTACACCCCTCCCGCATAAAAAAGGGAATTGGTTCGAGAAACTTCATCTGTCTTATGGGCCATGAATCGGTATCCACTTTACGTAAGTCGACCGGCATGTACTCCTTGCTTTCCTTCTTGGCCTATGGGCCGCACGCAAAAATGGCCGTCATTCCCTCCGAATACCATCATCCAAGTTAAGATTATAACTAACTGATGTAGGAAAAGGAGTTTCGAATTGGCTTTCAACCCTCTAATTGGATCGATGAAACCCGGGAATGCGGGGCCGTCTCTACGGCTCAGTCTGATATCACCATCATTACAGGGCCAGTTTGTACACGAGCAAGTCAGAAGCTGTACGCTGTCAATCAACTGCATCTCGATCCGCAAAGAAACGAACTCAGACCTATAAGAACCTCATCGCTAGAAAGACTAGTAAACAATTGGGAGGTCGCATTCCTTATCGCACAGGTCAATTAGAAATGGGATCTATTACATCCTCATATATAAGAGGGTCCACTTTTAAATCCTTTTGGAACCTATGCGACTAAAACGATACACGTTAAATCCCTCACTTTATCCATTCATGATTTCTCCCCATTGTTCATTCCAGAAGTGAGAATTTCCATCTCGCATATCATATACATTCATTTTTGGAATTCATAAATTACAGTTTTCTCTCCCATACATATCTGCTACGTGCATAGACAATACACAGAATTAAAGCATAGATGTTACTAAGCTTTCAACATCCCACTCAGACGCAGTTAAATCAAGGATAACACTTGTTTGGCTGCTCTACTAAATCTTCCTGAGATTGAAAACAAAGGGTAAAACTTATTTTTAATCGAGAGACTCAGACTAAACATAAGATAAGCAAAGGTAAAACTACTTTTAAATCTTTTTTGTGCCAATATTTTGCGACATCATGCAGTTAATCCAAGGATAACACTTGGTTTGGGCTGACCTACTTAATGCTCTAAGATTTAATTATATAAAGTTATGTAGCTCATGTTTTGTCAATCGCAGGCGAGCGTCTACCAGACATAAGGTAAGTCAAAGGTAAAACTAGTTTTAAATCAACAGAGTTCAACCAGACAAGTATAAAGTCACAACAAAAACTAGGCTTTCATATCTTAACCATGTATGCGAAACATATATTTATCTTGTCTTTGGTCTTACATACAACTACTACACATGGATTTGGTTCATACTGTTGGGATCAAGTTACTTTTCGCCCCTACAAACAGAAGTCGACTAGCCATAAATTCTTGAGCTTTAGCAGTTACAACAATCCTGTATCTAGCTCTATCAATTCAGCAGTTGAGGGCCTAGATCTATCCTCTCTCCCCATGGAACCGTGAATCTCCGCCTCATCTATACTATCGTTTGGCCCAGATACACTCCCCATCTTTTTCTGATTATACAGTCAGAAACGGTATGTTCTCTCTACTCCCAGTCTTTTGTTTTACACTATTCTGCAAAATAAAGCAATCACCACCCTCACGTAATTCTAAATGCGAGGAACTGAGTTACACCTGTAGGAGAAAAATTGTCATCGACCCTCTGAAGGCATCTTCGACCATCAGTTGTATCATACTTTTTTGACATCTCCATTTCTGTCTATTAGATCTTAAAAGAATGTTTATCTGCAGTTTTTTGAGCAGTCTTTTCTTTAACGTGACACTCCAGCCGATTAGTTCCTCCAAAAAACCACCTAATGTAAGTAACATCAATTTCTATTAGTTCTGCTAAATTCGGAGTCTTCCTAATATTGCGTCTTTCTCTGCTGTCGTCAAAATGCCTCCCTCTCTGATAGTCCGGCCACTACGCTTATTCCCAGTGTGAAGACAGTATCCAGCTTCTTTTCGCACGGTCCATTGAGACTTCTGTATTCTCGCTTTGCACGTACGCTTGGATTCAGCGACATTTCTCCTCCAAATCGCTGTGATTCAAGCGACAGGACAAAACGACAGCATCACCTTACAGTAAGGGAAAGCCTTGGCCTCATGTTTGTCTCATCTTCAAGCGCTTCCCTAGGCTTTTGGCTACCTGGCCACAGGTAGTTGGCCTATGCCACTCTTTCATTCAACTTATTGCATTAATCGTTGAACCATCGGAAATTCTATATCGTAGCAGTGTAAAGCTATAGACATTTGCTCAACTATAATGAATGAGGGCTATCAGATGCAGATAGCTCGTCTCGAGCTCTTTCAGCTCGTTATCTTTATCACCCAATTTCTCTTCACTCGGTCCAGTCTTCGCGTCTATGTTGTTTCCGTTAATGCATTTCGAATTTTCTTCTCGCAGATTGTTTCAAGCTTTCTTTGATGCAAATATGTTTTAAACTGGCCACTGACTATTTAAAGCTTCTTTCATCTAGAGCCTATATAACGCATACGGGGCCATATCAGCCTCCTCTACTCTTAGCCCTTCAACTGCATTATTCGGCCTTTAAGCTTCGCGGCATATTCTTTAACAATCCTGCTGAGCATCTTTGGGCTATTTTCAATTTTGCCATCCTTCTCTTGCTCTCAATCTATCGAGTGCGGTTGCCAGAAATCTGGATTGTCTTCAACAAACTTGAAGTGTAACTCTTCACATTTGATCTTCTTGTTTTTATTCGCTTTCCATCATCCTATCACGCTCCTTCCCCTAGTACAAAATTCATGGTTACATTAGCGAGCTCACTTCGGGCAGCCAAC
>JACGCM010001646.1:0-31105 GCA_014058105.1 Kingdonia uniflora | reverse complement strand
GTGACAAAGAAGTGGAAGAAGTAGAGGTAGGGGTCGTTAATGGTCTAGACGGTATCTTAAATCAGATGATGCTTGACAATCAAGGGGATGACGCTGACTCCCAAAGGGTGATAATGAAAAGTAGGGTAGAAATCTGCTATTGTATGAATATTTGTAAATATTAGATGTGTGTATGGAGGAGACTTCTGTAGGTTGACTTTTTTAAAGCCTCTCGTCGGAAGTTAGAGAAATGAGTCTCGGAATAAAAGATCTAGAGACCGGGCTTACCAGGGAAAGATTCCCTTACAGCTTTGCTGTCTTCGGATAGCAGAGCTACAGGTTTTAGATCAGAATAGGTCTTTCGACTTGTATATTATATCGGCATAAAGCTACCAAGTAAATAAGATGTAGATACAGATGTAAATTTTGTTATTAGTTTAGGAAAATAATACTAATATAGTGCATAGAAAATTTCAACGTTCTTTATACAAAGTAGCATATCGAAAGCATGTACCTTAGACTTCGCAATATACCTCATGAAGTGTTATCTGATAATGTACCCCAAATTTTAGTTTAAAGTATTTGTATACACAGATGTTAGAAATCATATATAATTTATATATATATATTATATAGCATATGGATGGTGTTCTTAATCGAATTATTAATATCTATATTGTACAGGTCGAATTGGAGTCAGCTCGCTCGCGTGAGGACGATGTACTCCAATGTAACAGGGAATTGCAGAGGAGTTGGATAGGATGAGGGAGGCGAATGAGAGCAGAGAAGATCAACACGTAAAGGTACATTTAAATTTGTGGAGGCAACCCAGGTATTTTGACCTCACTCATAAGGTCAAAAAGAAAGATGCTGAATAGATAAGGGGCTAAAAGATCTAGCGGAGATAACAGAGCACGTCGCAAAGCTTTAAAGTCTGGGGGACACGTTGATGGTTAAGGGTAAGCAGGCTGAAAGGCTCAATACCATATTCAAGTGCTAGAAAGATCGGAGGGACAATTAATCAGATCTTCAGAATGTGTAGAAACGTGTGCTAGAGCGACTGAAACAAAAAATGGTGAAAAAGACAATGAGCTGAGGGTAGTTTGAGAAAATCTATCAAGTTCGGAAGCAGCGGCTGAGTATTTGCATATAGCCCTACTTGCCAAGGATATGGAGTTTCGGAAATGCAACAAAGGGGTAACGATTTAATGAGAGGGTGGCACGATTGAAGACCAAATTGGCGCAGCCATCACGCATGCCAAGAAAGCCGAGGCTAGAGAGCGCTCAGGTGAAGTATAAATGAGGTTAAGGCTCCTCTAGTCCAGGGGAGTAGTTAGTCTCTCAGGTCAAATTAAAGGGCTGGAGAGTGATGCGTCTCGCATTCAGGGTATGTTTAGAGATGAAATGCGAACTTAAGGAATGCCGCAGAAGGGATGATGATCTTATCCGGGAGAAGGTCTTGGAAGGGGAAATTAGGGAAAAGGAAATGTTGATGAAGAGGAAAGAAGAATTATAAAGGATATTCTGGCTAGGGAAGAGTTAAGCGCAAAAATAAGAGACTTCGTGCCCAGGTAGTGGACCTAGAGGCCATGAACCTGGCTGAATCAGCTAAATAAATAAAAAAATTGAAAGAGATGTAGATTATGGTACTCGGGTCGATATGGAATGACTCAACAGAAGAATTTGTATGCTAGATTAGAGTCACACCTCGAGAAGGTGAGAGCAAATTTTTTTAACGATGGTCATACCTGATGCGTCACGCTCAGACCTGCTAAAGTCGAGTTGCGTATTTGTAAGAAAGTAAAAAGACTTGTGTTAGAATGATATACCTTGTTTAAAAGTCTGTCGGATAAGGATACATGCGGAGTTAGTATAGATCAAGGAACGCATAGCCTCCATGGAAACCAATTTAGGCCCTCGACCTGCTGATCTGATAGAGAGGGGCAGAGTTACTGTATCTGTGAACTGAATGTTCGACCTCTTTCTGTAAGGGGAAGCAAGAATGACATTCCGTCATCAGAAAATAATCCCTTGTAATGAAATTTAACCTAAAAATAAATAGTATCTGTCATAGACACATTAAAATAGATGGAAGCTAGTATGATTTGCCTTATATTGTGTCTGTGGTCTTTGATATCAATCAGTTTTTACATTTGTTTCAATCGCAGAAATGGGGTGAGTTAAACAAGTGAAACTTGATTGAAATAGAAATGTTACAGACATATTGAAAGAGATGAAGGCTAGTATTACCTTTGCCTTATCTTATGCCTGATAGAGTCGTTAATATGAAACAAGTTTCAACACTTGTTACACTCGCCGTGATTTAGTAGAGTCAACCAAACCAAATATTATCCTTGATCTAGCCGATATAAATGACCCAAACAAGTTGAAGTAGATGAAGGCTAGTATTATCTTTTCCCTATCTAATGTTTGGTAGAGTCTTTGATATGAAACAAGTTTCTACACTTGCTACAATTGCAGTGATTTAATAGAGTCAGCCAAACCAAGAGTTATCCTTGATCTAGCCGGTATAAATGACCCAAAAAAGTTGAAGTAGATGAAGGTTAGTATTATCTTTGCCCTATCTGATGTTTGGTAGAGTCTTTGATATAAAACAAGTTTCTATACTTGCTACAATTGTAGAAATTTAGTAGAGTCAGCCAAACCAAGTGTTATCCTTGATCTAGCCGGTATAAATGGCCCAAACAAGTTAAAGTAGATGAAGGCTAGTATTATCTTTGCCTTATTTAATGTTGGTAGAGTCTTTGATATGAAATAAGTTTATACACTTGCTACAATCGCAGAAATTTAGTAGAGTAAGCCAAACCAAGTGTTATCCTTGATTTAACTAAAATAAAATTGATTGAAAGCTTGTATTATCTATGCTTTAATTTATAGAATGTTTGAATCTACGTAAGTAGAGAGATGTGAAAAACATGGAAGTTTCATTGATACGTTCAGAATTTACATTGGATGGAGATGAAAATCTCACTTTTGGAATTGAAAAACAAAATAACAAAAATAAGGAAAGGAAATGGAGTAGTAAGGCGCTTAAAGATAGTACCGTTTTAGTCGCGTAGTGTTCCAATGATTTGAAATGGGGATTCCTTCTTCTGTCATAAGATAATATGATCCCAGGCCTGAGAGACCTGTGATAATGAATGAACCCTCCCAATTGTCGACCAATTTTCCAACGTGAGGCTCTTTGCAATGTTGAAGAACTTTTCTGAGGATGAGATCTTTGATTTGGAAGGCATAACTTCTGACTCGGTTGTTGTACGATCTGGCAAGCATATGATTATATCGACCTAGGTTAGTGATAGCGCGTTCCTTGGTTTCATCTATCATATTAAGGTTGCAAGCCAACTCGAACTCATTTTCCTTGTCAGTTAGCTCGCGATCACGAACTGGATGATGATATTCAGAAGGAATGACGGCGTCAGTGCCATTAGGAAGGAGGAATAGAGTACACCCAGTTGATTGTCGGGGAGTGGTACGATATGCCCATAGGACATGAGGCAGCTCGCGAGCCCAATTCTTTTTTTTTCTATGAGTAAAGCCATTTTTTGAGTCCATCAACGATGGTTTTGTTAGTAATTTCGGTTTGGCCATTGCCCTGAGGATAGTAAGGATTGGATGGTGAGTGGATGATATTGTAGTAGTTTAGGAAGGTTACGACTTTCTCTCCCACCAATTGGGGCCCGTTATCGATACGAATTAGGTGGGCGCACCCAAACTGAGTAATTATGTGGTTCCAGATAAAAGAGATGACCTCTTCTTCTCTGATTCGACATAGTAGAACTGCATCTACTCATTTTGCAAAATAATCGGTAGCAACGAGTAGGTGATGGCAGTTACTTGAAGAGTTAGGGAATTTATCGATAAAATCTAGTGCCAATCTTTTGAATGGCCAGAAAGCCTTGCTTATATGGAGTTCGAGCGTAGGGGCGCGTATCATATGTCCATGTCTTTGGCAGGTGTCGCATCTGTGGGAGTACTCCTATGCTTGCTTGCGCATGCTGGGCTAAAATACTTCTTGAGTGATAGGTTTGTTTGCTAATGAGTGACCTGCAGCATGGGAGCCACAAGTCCCTTTATGTAATTCGTGGAGCAATTCATCTGTTTATGATTTGGAGAGGCAGTTGAGGTAAGGCCCTGCGACGGAAGGTGGTATAATACACCGTTTTGATTAGTGTTGTATTTCGAGTTGCTGATTAGCTGTAGGTACTTTTTTGGATCTACTGGGAGTGGTTCGTTGCACTTGTTGTCGACACCGAGGTAGGCTAAGAAAGGCTTTCGCCAATCATTGTCTCCCCCTTTATCGCCCCTTGTGTTGATCGTGCATACAGAAATGCGATCAATACTGGGGATTGAAATGATTTCGGCCTGGATATATCGAGCTTCTTTACCCAAGACCCAAGCTAGATATGCCAAGGAATCGATGTATCTGCTTTCACCTTGAGGAAGATAATCGAGAGTTGCTTTCGCGAACTTGCTCATCCTATCTGCAATTAGGGCTGCGTATTCGATCATCTTGATAGACACGTAATATTTACGTGTACAACTCCTAAATTTATATCTACCTAGTCATTTATTAAATAAATGTGACACTAATAGTTCTTTTATTTGTATTTGCAAAAATTGGCCACATAATAAACTAGTCATACATTTTTCTAATTTTTAATGAAAAACATGGGTGATGCACTCCAACAATGATTCTCATTTGAAGTTGTCAACCAAAGGCCCATGCATGGAAGCCCATTGAAGAGAATTAGATATAGATATTATTCTCATAAGTTGTAATATATATGCATGATTTTAGGCATTGTATAGGGGATTTTATATTAATGGTAATATTTTGTAACCCTTCCTATACTCTATAAATAGGAGGGGAATCCCACCCATGAGAGATCATCTTGGAGAGTGTAAATATCAAGGTTTAATAAGCCATAAAGTTCTTGTTCTTCTCTTTTTCTTGTTTTTTTTACTTTTATCGCAGTAATAGTAGTATGGCAATGATCAAAGGGATGAGTAGCTAATCTTCTTAGCCAAGGCTAGAGGAAGCTCCACCCAATATAGCTTTAGTGTAAATTGTGCAGCTTAGTTAGAGTAATTACATTATCTTTATCCCAGAATATTGCATATTCGTATTCCTTCATCCTAGGCTTGACCATAGCTAGGATTAGGAGGAATAAGGAATATAAGTAACCATCTTGTTTGACCATAACAAGATAGGTTAGGAACATAGAGAAGAGAACATAATCCATGCTTATCAACCGGATCATGGTTGAATAAGTTGGTTTATGGGTAGTTCCCAAGCAATAATTATTTTATCTCGTGATGTATTACATATACCCAACCACGGATATGCGATACGGGAATTTGTGAATACTCTAACTAGGTACACTATCTCAAGGTTACAACGGATGGAGTGGAATCACGCCTTGGTTTCTTCTCCAATCGTATCAATACCTTTTCTAGTTTGTATTTTATTTTAATTTATTTACTTATAAAAACCCAAAACTCATTCATATTGGATAAAATTAGTAGCTCAAAACATAATTCGTACTACAAGTCTCCTGGGATATGACCTCGCTTACCCTTGTACTTAACGGTACACCGTGCACTTGCGGGTCTTTTAAGACGCCGGTTTATAATCGATCACATCTTCCCATTCTTCTTGTATTGCTCTTAGCAGTGGTTGACAATCAGTAGTGAATCTGTGTAAACTGAGAGTTCGGGGACATCGGGCTCAATAGCGAGGTCGAGTCCATGAATGGGAGCATCATACTCGGTGACATTATTTGAGGCATCAAAAGCTAAGAGGATTGATTTCTCAATTGTATCATTGGAAGGGGTAATCGAAACGATCCCGATTCCTGACCCTGCGAATCCTTATGATCCATCTGTGAGATGTCCTCACCCTGATGTAGTAATATATTCAGCTCGTTCGTCGAATAGCTTGGGGGGTGGATCCTCGGGTATTTCTTCTGTAAGGTCAGGGTCATGCTCCTCCCACTCGGGATCCTCCACTAGAAAATCTACGAGAAAATTGGCAACGGCCTGACCTTTTTCGGAATGACGTTGTTTGAATTTGATATCATGTTCTCCCAAACTGACCCACCATTGTTGCACTCTCCTTGATTTTCTTTCTTGGATAGAACTTCCTAAAGTAGGTAGTTCATCATGACTTTGTTTGAATAAGATTGGACGTAGTGCATGAGTTTATGTGAAGTGTAAACAAGAGTGAGAAGAAGTTTATCAATTTTAGAGTACCTTGTTTCTACTAGTGTGAGAGTCTTGCTGATGAAGAGGACTGGTTTCTCTATTTTCCCATCTAGGCAAATGAGAACCGAGCTGAGGAAAGTATATGTGACTACTAGGTAGATAATTAGTTCCTCATTATCTAATGGGGTACTCATTATAGGAAACCTCCCCAAATAGGTTTTGAGATCCTAAAAAGATGCTTCGCATTCTGGTGTCCATGTGACCTCTGTATTTGGCTAAAATTTTCCTCATTTAGTACATCTGCTGAATAATAAGAAAAGCCAACGGTAGCGGTCTAAAAATTTATAAACGAAACGGTTGATAGCGGCAATCTTGCCGGCAAGTTTTGAGCGTCTTTTGTTATTTTTGGGGAAGGTATGTCGAGGAGAACCCAAATTTGATCCGGATCGGCCTCAATTCCTTTCTTTCTGATGAGGTTGCCAAGAAAGTGGCCAGAATGTACCCCAAATTGACATTTATCAGGGTTAAGACGCATCATGTTAGATCGAAGGATGTTAAATATAGTGTTAAGATCTGAGATGTGATTGGGTGATTATATGCTTTTGTATAAGAGATCATCGATATAGACTTCATCGACTTTCCCTAGGTGTGCTTTGTACATAGTTTTCCTCAACCGTTGATATGTGGCACCGTGTTCTTAAGTCTGAAGGGCATGACTTTATAACAATAAAAACCTATTTCAGTGATGAAAGTTGTCTTCTCTTGATCTTCTTCCAAAAGTAGAATTTGATTATATCCTTAAGTAGCGTCCATCATAGATAGGAGGTCATGGCCTACTGTGGAATCGAGGATCTGATGAATGTTGGGAAGAGGGAAACTGTCCTTTGGAGTATGCTTGTTTAGATCTGTGAAATCTACACAAACTCAAACTTTTTTGTTCTTCTTTGGGACAATGACAATATTGAATATCCAGTCTGGGCACTTGGCTTCTCGAATGAATCCTACTTTGATCAATTTCTCGATCTTGGTGTTAACTTCATCTTGAAGACGAGGTAAAAGTCATTGCTATTTTTGTTAGACCGCTGCGGCGTTAATATTGATAGCTAATTTGTGACAGGCAATGGCTGGATCGACCCCAGGCATTTATTTAAAAGACCATGCAAGAATATCTCGATTGAGTTACAAGAACTGAATGAGAGCATCTTTTTTGCGTTGAACCAGCTTAGTACCAATAAAAGTACCTCTGCTAGGTCCATCAATGTTGATATATTCTGTAGGCTCCTCTATAGATGGTTGATCGTTAAGGTGATCTACTTCCTGTAATTGATATGCACCAAATCTGTCTGAAGTATCTAGGATAGCAGAAATGGCATTTTCACAAGCTCGAGAGAGTTTCTAGCTACCTCTGATCTCATAAAAAATGCTGTCGTGTTTTAATCGAAGTTCTTGGTGATAGGTGGAAAAGATTGCCTCCAGGTTGTGTATCCATCAGTGGCCCATAATCCTGAGATAACGATATTTGGCATTGATGACATAGAATATGATGTTGATGGTGGCTGGTCCTGCGGAAATAGGTAAGATGATCTTGCCTACTCGTTCTTCCCATGAACCATTAAGCCCACTGATATCGGTATCACTCTGAATAACTTGGTTGGCCAAACCCATCTGGTCTATTATACTCTAAAAAAGAATCTTGATACCGCTTCCCGTATCGATCATCATTATGTGCATGAAAAACTCCTTCATCTTGAGCATTATGACTAATGCATCATGATGTGGAAACATGACATGACTAATATCATAATCTTCAAAGGAGATCCCGAGTCAGCAATTGCTTGACTCGGGAAGAAGCTTGGCTTCTTTGTCTTGAGGTGTGAGATCACAGCATTCCGATAGTCTTCTGCATTTTAATCTGTTGGTATTGGTGATCTGATTGATTTCGATCATGTTGTTGTGGTGCATATAGTAGAGATGTTTCTCTTCAGCTTGATCATTGATCTGAATAACTTCAAGCTGCTTCTTATAGCTGCCATCTTTGTATGACTTAAGATCGACAATGTATTCGAGCATCCGTCCCTCTTTAAAAATGTACTCGAGCAACCACTGTAGAGCATAGCAATTGTCATTAGTATGATGATTTTCCTTATGATACAGGTAATATGGTCGATTATTGATTGGTTCCAGCGGTTGAGAGACGCGGAAGAGGGGATCCTTCAATAGTAGTGAAAAGATTGCAGAGATTCAGACCTTCAGTTTTGGGAGGATGGGTTTGTTTGGTGGACCACCTTTTCGAGGGTAACCAGTGTTCCCCTTGGTGCGCTTCTAATCTCCCTGTTCCTCCTTGGGGTTACTAGTTCAATCTGTAGATGGGCCTTTGGTGGAGAGGACGGATTTAGTTGATTTTTGCCGCTCAGACATCATCCTCTCCAGGTCGACATAACTATTGAATTTGGCGAACATCTCCTCCAAGGTCACAGGTTTGTTAAGGAAGAAGTATTCTTTGGCCTTGCAGTCGAGCTGGAGAGCATTGGTGAAAGCAGTAACAACCATTTTCTGATAGAGGTTATCCACTTTTCGTGCGAGCTCTAAGAATTTCTACGAGAACTCTTCGAGCTTCTCTCCATTCGATTTTTTAAGACCGATAAGAGAATGTAAGTTCTCCTCTTTGTCTCTATTGTGAGCATATGTCTTGATGAACTGCTTCTGCAGCTGATCGAATGTGTATATGGAGTCTTCAGGGAGAGAGTAGAACCATCAGAGTGGTTCTTCCTACAGACTTATGGTGAACAATCGGCATAGGATGTGGTTGAGATTGGAGTATAACCCCAATAAATCACGGTATTACTGAATATGTTCCTTCAGGTCAGTACCTTTGGATTTGTGAATTTTGGGAGTATGGAAACCTTTCGGTATCTCCATTTCGAATAGTTCCTTGGTAAACGGACTACCTTGTAACTTTGTGGTATCGTCGGTAGTACCCAAAACTTGTGCTTCAGTTAACTCCTTAATCCGTTGGTCCATATGCTCGTTTATGACATAATGACGTGTTGGTTGAATTGCAAGACGAGCTGGTTGTGGATGATGAGTGCCCGTACCTTTACTCAAGCGATCTTGTGCTAGAACTTGATGTTGAGGTAGCTGCTCTTCCTCCTGGCAGATGGAAATTCGGTGACCTCGACTGACTTCAGACTGAACTTCACCCCCTAAATGTTTAGAGGGTTGTGGTTCGTATTGTAGATTCTTGGAAATAGCTTTACTGATGATTCCTCGAGGTCCCAATCTTTTCCTAGTAGAAATGCAAGAGGTCTATAGGAGTTGATCGTGACCTCTGGCTGAAGGAGTCTGCTGAGTATTCTGCAGAGCCTCTAGGGCAGTCTGCATTGTTGTCATCTGATCTTCATGCCGCTTGAGCGCTGTCAAACGAGCTTGCCGTTATGAATCGAGCTCTTTTTCCCAGAGATCTCGATCCTTTGTTAACTGAAGTTCGAGTTTGGTGCGTTTCTTTGTCTCGGCGTTAAGATTTGCTCGTAACTCAGTGAGTTGCCCCGACTCCAGGGAAACTTCGAGCTGTGTTCCTGCAGCCGATCGTCTGGAAGTAGCCATGATTGAAAGTTGTAATGAAAGACTACCGTAGGATATCATGGAAATAAAGTCTTTCCCACAGACGACGCCAAATGTAATGGCCAAATTCTGTAAGCTCAAAATGGATTAGAATTCGCTATCACACAAATAAACCTATAACAATATTTTAATGGGAAGTAAGAAATGATACAGGTGATTTTAGCGTGGAAAACCTCAGAATAGGTAAGAAACCACGACCTCGTGTAGAGAATTTTTGTTGAAAGTATATTTATTACTTGAGGCAGATATCTTATTACAAGTGATCTCTAAAAATAGAAATGCTTGAATCTTGTAACTAAGAAATTTTGATGATTATCGAGAATCTAGAACAAGTAGCTTCTAGGTGATCACTTGTGTAATTTTCTAGTCCTTGTCTCTTCTGGAACTTTTCCCTTATATAGGCCTTCTCCGCAGCTCTTCGTTGTGCAGGAGCATGTTTTCCAAACAATGTGGTTAGTGATGGTTGACCGAATAACTGACGAGTTCGTGGGAGACAGGTGTCTTTGACTGGATAAGGTTTTTCGGTTTAAGTTCGTCCCACGTTCTTAACCAGTTCATGGGGAAGGTTGGAATGTTGACTAGGGAAATGTGTTTAAAATATGCGAGTCTGAGATGGAGGTAATTTGAACTAGGCGAGCTCAATTTTTGGTGAGATCGAGGGATAGGTCCCTACAGGTTTGAAGCGCTTAGGACCAAACTTTTTCTCATAGCATAAGTGTCACGTTTAATCAAGGTAGTCCTAACAGCATAACTAAGGTTTTTTACTCTCCAAGATGAAAGTTTTCCTTGAACTCTATTCGAGATATAGCCATAGCCAAGTTTATTAGATTCATACAAAAGGATTGTGGTGCCCAAATATTTGGATATAATATGAGCTCGCTAGATTCCTAACACCTGTCGGATGATATTTGCAAGTCTGCGAGGGATATTTGGCCTAATAAACACTTCAAACTTTTGGTAGTTTACTTTTTGCCCAAAGAGTACATTATAATGCTACAACACTTCCTTAATTTGCCCAACTTCATGAATGTTTGCTCTGCAAAAAAGGAAAGAATCTGTAAAGAACATATGTGAGATGGGTGGGACTCTTCTGCCAACCATAATTCTATTAATCTTCTTGTTTGTTTCAATTTTGCGCCAAAAGTCTAGACACGATCTCTGTACATAGGATGAATAGATATGGAGAGATAGGGTCCCCTTCAGTTTGATAGAGTAAGAAGGGATTTATAGGAGGTTCATAATAGAGTGAAGAAAGTGCCCTTGGAAACTGAAATTCTTAAGGTTTCCACATCTGTAAGGAGATCATTGTTCCTACCAAGTTCTTGGGTCCTTCCTTAAGGATTGCCAACACCTGTTCCTTGTAGGCCAAAGTAATTTTTAGTATACTCCTTTAAATGGAATTTAAGTGACCAGATAGTCTAAAGCCTACATATCCTTCAATTCTACTGGTATTGTTAGGGCCCTAAGCCTCCCATTGCACCGATTCATCTAATATGGGCCAGGTGTGGGATTTTTTTTTGAAAAGGCCTCGTTACAATTTAGAACATCATATCTCCTTATATCCTTGTGTTGGACCACATCTTTAAACAATGTAGGACTAACTTTGATTCGTCGATCTTAACAATCTTCAACTTCGATCAAACTCCATTAGTCCCTAACCGTCCGCCACCACCAATATGATTAGATATGATCAACAACAATCTCCACTTTGGTTTGAGCTCTCGTGGTACACTATCTCACCAGAGATCTATGTGCAATGACTTATCTGCTCAACCCAAGCACCGTGTTTCTCTGCACATTCTTGTTCTGCTCTGAACATTCACCAATCACAGTAGACTATGTTCCTGGCCGAACCATCGGCCTTGATACCAAATGTTTGGGCCCTAATCCCCCACCATTGTACCAATTTTGTCCCCACCTTGACCACCTAGTATGGCTAGCTGTAGGGTTTTATCTGAAAATGCCTCGGTGTAATTTAGAACATCTTATATCCTTAATTCCTTATGTTGGGGCACATCTTTAGACAATGTGGGACTAAATTTGATCTACTGATCTTAACAGGTATAAAGCATAGAATATATGCTAATTGGAGATACAATCTTCCGGAACATGCTCACGAGCTTCCATTTATATTGTTCCTCTAATGAGATTTCAAGACCTAGGTTAAAAGCTTCTTCATCTATATTGAGGTCACATTTGTTCACTGCTTACTAAGGTTTGGTTGGCTTTGTGTGGGATAGATCAGTGGTGTGGGGAAGGGGAGTGGGCGTGATGGTTCTAGTGGTTTTGGGGGGGATTGATGTTAAAGGTTGGGGCGTATTAATCTGAGGGATTTGAGTGTGAGGGGTGCCGGAATAGGTGAGGTGGGCAGAAGGTGGAGAAGATGAGAATAAAGGTGGAGGTACATGGAAAATTAGGTACAAAATTCGGAGTTTTTGACTAAAAATTCGGCAAATTTTGCAGAATTTAGGGGTCCCCGCATAATATTGTGACTAATCTCCAGCTTTGGCTGTTGCGCGAATAAATTACAAATTCGCCGTAAATCGGCCAAAACTAAAAATTTGGCCAAAATCTTGAAGAGGAAATTCAGATTTGTGGAATTAAGCCAAACAATTCAATACGAAAGAGGACCAACTCAAAATACAAAAACAGAGAGAGGGAGAGTAGCTGTTGAAGACTTGCGAACCCAAACTTGATGTCTTGATTTTGAAAGCTTTGATCATCGACAAAGCTACGAATTGCATGAGTATTGTAATAGCCTATTTTCATAGAGACCGAAAATAGCCTTACACCATAGAATTTTGAATGATATGAGAGTGAAAGTAATAACAAACACAAAAGATTTAGCATGAAAAACCCTTGAATGGGTAGAAAACCGCGATCTCTCATGAGGATTTGAGAAAGAGCTGTTTATAGATTGCTAACTATTACATGGGAGAGAGAGATATTAGTAAAGGTCCCTTAGAAGCTATGTCCCGAAGGTGTATAAGTGAAGCCCCCCTTTCGTTCCAGCTCTCTAGTTCTATTTATAGTTCTTATAACATGACCGTTACAATATTGCTTTAATGAGGAACGTTACAATATCAGGTTGGCCTTCATAATAGTCGAGTAACGGCTTAAGTAACTCTTCTTCCTTGTAACCGCTCCATAATGTGTTATAAATGTGCCACGTGTTTGTTGACGAGGTTGAGTAAATGTGTGATGGTCGTATACTGAGGCCTAAGCATGAGATTTGGAGCTGGCTTTTAATTCCAATCGAGCTGTAGTAGGTTGAAGTTACTGTAGCAGGTCGAGTTTTGGAAATAAAGTACCATATTCTCCCCGCCTCAGCCAATAGCACGAGAAACATCAGAAGCGAGTGGTATTGGTTGCGACATATCTTTGATCTTTGGATATATAAATTGCATGGTTGAAGCAACTGTTACAAGAGAATGTATTATAATGTATTATAATATATGATAATGTATTAGAATGGATGATAATGTATGAAAATGTAGTAGTAGAATGCATGTAGTAGAATGCATGTATTAGAATGCATGTTAGTATGAATGATGATAGTATGTCTTGAGCACAGGTCAAATTGAGCATATCAATAAGGGCCCGTAATGAGATATCATTGAATATTGAATAGCTGTGTGGCGCATCTCTGCCAGATCGAATTGAATGTCTCAATAAGCGACACTTGGAGAGCGATTTTATTTGAACAACGATGATGTAGGTCTCAGTCACAGGTCGAATTTGAGCGTATTAATAAGCAACCGTACTGCGAAATCTATGATTATTAAACAACTCTACGGTGCATCTCTGCCAGATCGAATTAAATGTCTCAATTAGAGAACCTCGGAGAGCGAATGTATTTGAACAACGATGATGAAGGTCTCAGTCACAGGTCGAATTGAGCGTATCAATAGGCAACCGTACTGAGACATCTTTGAATATTGAACAACTGTATGGTACATCACTGCCAGACCGAATTGATTATCTCAATAAGCGACCCTCGGAGAGCGTGTCTATTTGAACTGTAACGATGTAGGTCTCAGTAAAAAGTCGAATTGAGCATATAAATAAGCGACCGTACTGAGACATCTAGAATATTGAATATCTTTATGGCGCATCTCTGCCAGATCGAATTGATTGTCTCAATAAGCGACCCTCAGAGGGCGAGTTTATTTGAATAGCAATGATGCAGGTCTCAGTCACAAGTCGAATTGAGCGTATCAATAAGCGACCGTACTGAGACATCTTTGAATATTGAACAGCTGTATTGCACATCGCAGCCAGATCGAATTGATTGTCACAATAGGCGATCCTCGGAGAGCTAGTTCATTTTAACAGTAATGATGTAGGTCTTAGTCACAAGTCAAATTGAGCGTATCAATAAGCGACCGTACTGGGACATCATTGAATATTGAATGTAGAGCTGGGCCGGCTGTATCAAGGCGGCAGCTTTTAGATATGTAGAATGTGTGCTCTCTTTGGTCAATAAAGGACCTGCAAGATGTTGGTTGAGCTCGCCCTGAGTATGAGTTAAGTTGTTTGATCTCGAGTCTTGAAGTTGAGTTTGATCATTGTTACTGAAGATGACATCGGGCTTATCCCAAGTATAAGCTGGAATAAGTTGTAATCACCTCGAGTACCTCAACTTCGAGTGCCTTGAAAATGTTGTTAAAAATATCAGGCTCGCCTTAATCTATATTTGAATACCGAGCTCAATAATAAGTTGCAATCGCCTCGAGCACCTCGACCTCGTGCTCCTTGATAATTTGGTTTGATGTTGATGAAAAGATAAGGACGAGCATTAATTCTGAATCTAAAGTTGGGCTCGCCTCGGGTATGATTGAATGTATCGGTCGGGCATTGTGTCTAAATCTGAAGTTGGGCTCGCCCCAAGTATATGCTAAGCCGATTGAATTTGCAATTAGATCGAGTATTGAGTTTGAAGCGGAGATTGGGCTCGCCCCAAATATAAGGTTGAATAAGTTGTAATCGCCCCGAGTACCTCGACCTTGAGCGCTTTGATAATCTTGTTGAAAAGATTGGGCCCGCCCCGAGTATGAGTCGATCGACAGGATCCAATACTTGAGTTGGTGGCACAAATTGAGTTGGCCACTTTCAAAAAGTCTTCTTTGTAATTAGAGACTTGTGCATTTATTCTATTGCCGTGGTGATGATCGTTGATATTATTGTGATGATCCCGATGCAAGACAGTCGGTACTGTCCTGGAATTTACGATCTTTTGGTACTTCTTGTAGGAGGTATTCCATTTGCAATGCCAATTCCGTGATAAATGCCGTTAGTCAAAATGCTTGTAAAAATAGATTCTTGATAACCTTGGTTAGCCCAATTAAGATAAGTGGGCTTAATTGTAACAAAACGCATTTTGTGGTGAGAGAGCCATATCTTTGAAGTACATATGGAACCCATCATTTCCTTTCTTCTTTCTTCTAGATCGTGTTGAACTCCTCACCTCTTAGTTCGAGTTTACTAGCAGCTGGTCCATATGAAAACCTTTTCTGTTTGTGCTTCATGAGCCGCTATAGATACATAAATTTAAGTAGAGAACCTTTTGCCTTCGTCTTTGGAGTTGGACTGCATATATCTTAGTTTGGTGTTGATGTAGTTGTTGTTGATTTTGTTGATTAAGAAAAATTGATTCTCAAAGGTGAGTGAAAGGCCTGATTGTTGAGGTCAATTGACGGCCTATCTTTGTTGAGTTCGACCGAATTCGAACTCGATTAAAAAGGGATATGCAAACTGCTTTCTCTTTGGCTGTCGAAGATTGTAGCTCGAGTTTGATTTAAAGTTCGATAGAGGCCGCTGAAGATTATAGCCCGTGCTCGATTCATGGTTCGGTTCAAAGCTCCTTTTAGCTTGAATTGTGGTCATGAATAACTAGAGTTCAAATTAAATCAGTTCGGTCTCCAAGTGAGAATTCACGCTTCCTTTACCAGTATTTCAGACCTTCCATACTCGATTTATAGAGAGTGCGAGACCTCATTGTTGCTGGAGCGTCCTTGCAATAGCTTACTTTTGAAGAGACCAAAAATAGCTTTACACCATAGAATTTTGAATGATATCAGAGTAAAAGTAATAACAAGCACAATGATTTAGCGTGGAAACCCTTGAATGGGTTAAAAGCCACTACCTCTCATGAGGATTTGAGAAAGAATTGTTTATAGATTGCTAACTATTACATAGGAGAGAGAGATATTAGAAAAGGTCTCTCAGAATCTATGTCCCGAAGGTGTGTCAGTGAAGCCCCCCTTTCGTTCCAGCTCTCTAGTCCTATTTATAGGTCTTATAACATGACTGTATAATATTTCTTTAATGAGGAACATTACAATATCAGGTTGGTCTTCATAATAGTCGAGAAACGGCTTGAGTAACTCTTCTTCCTTGTAACCGCTCCATAATGTGTAATAAATGCACCACGTGTTTGTTGACGAGGTTGAGTAAATGTGCAATAGTCATAAATTGCAGCTGTATCAGTTCAAAGCTACTGTAGCAGGTCGAGTATTAGTAATAAGTCACCACATTCGCCCCGTCTCATCCAATAGCACGAGAAACCTCAAAGGCGAGTGGTGTTGGTTGGGACATATCTTTGATCTTTGGATATATAAATTCCATGGCTGAAACAACTATTGCAAGATAATATATTATAATGTATTATAATATATGATAATGTATTAGAATGGATGATAATGTATGAAAATGAAGTAGAATGGATGATCATGTATTATAATGTATTTGAATTGATGATCATGTATGATAATATAGTAGAATGGATGATCATATATGATAATGTAGTAATATAATGCATGTAGTAGAATGCATGTAGTATAATGCATGCTAGTATGTATGATGATAGTATGTTTCGAGCCCAGGTCCAATTGAGCATATCAATAAGCGACCGTAATGAGATATCATTAAACATTAAATAGCTGTATGGCGCCTCTCTGCTAAATATAATTAAATGTCTCAATAAGCGACCCTCGAAGAGCGAGATTATTTAAACAACGATGATGTAGGTCTCAGTCACAGGCCAAATTTGAGCGTATTAATAAGCGACTGAACTGAGGCATCTTTTAATATTGAACGGCTGTATGGCGCATCTCTGCCAAATTGAATTGAATGTCTCAATAAGCGACCCTTGGAGAGTGAGTTTATTTGAACATGGATGATGTAGGTCTCAGTCACAGGTCGAATTTGAGCGTATTAATAAGCGACCGTACTGAGGCATCTTTGAATATTGAACAGCTGTATGACGCATCTCTGCCAGATTCAATTGAATGTCTCAATAAGCGACCCTCGGAGAGCAAATTTATTTGAACAATGATGATGTTGGTTACAGTCAGAGGTTGAATTGAGCGTATCAATAAGCGACTGTACTGAGACATCTTTGAATATTGAACAACTATATGGCGCATCTCTGCCAGATTGAATTAATTGTCTCAATAGGTGACCCTCGGAGAGCGAGTTTATTGGAACGGCAACGATGTTGGTCTCAGTCACAGGTTGAATTGAACGTATCAATAAGCGGCCGTAGTGAGACATCTAGAATATAGAATAGCTGTATGGCGCCTCTCGGCCAGATTGAATTGATTGTCTCAACAAGCGACCCTCGGAGAGCGGGTTTATTTGAACAGCAATGATGTAGGTCTCACTCACAAGTCGAATTGAGCATTTTAATAAGCGACCGTACTGAGACATCTTTAAATATTGAATAGCTGCATGGTGCATCTCTGCCAGATCAAATTGATTCTCTCAATAAGAGATCCACGGAGAGCGAATTTATTTGAACAACAATAATGTAGGTTTTAGTCACAAGTCGAATTGAGCGTATCAATAAGCGACCGTACTGAGACATCTTTGAATATTGAAAGTAGAGTTGAGCTGGTTGTATCCAGGCGACAACTTTTAGATATGTAGATTGTGCTCTGTTTGGTCAATAATCGACCTGCAAGATGTTGGTCGAGCTTGCCCTGAGTATGAGTTAAGTTGTTTGATCTCGAGACTTGAAGTTGAGTTTGATCATTGTGCCTGAAGATGACATCGGGCTCGCCCCGAGTATAAGCTGGAATATGTTATAATCTCCTCGTGTACCTCGACTTTGAGTGCCTTGATAATGTTGTTGAAAATATCGGACTAGCCTTAATCATTATTTAAATACCGAGCTCGATAATAAGTTGTAATCACCTCGAGCATCTTGACCTCGAGCGCCTTGATAATTTGGTTTGATGGTGTTGGAAAGATGAGGACGAGCATTGAGTGTGAATCTGAAGTTGGGATCGCCTCGGGTATGATTGAATGTATCGGTCGAGCGTTGTGTCTAAATCTGAAGTTGGACTTGCCCTGAGTATGTCTTAAGTCGATTGAATTAGTAATAAGATCGGGTATTGAGTATGAAGCGGAGATTGGGCTCGCCCCGAGTAAAAGCTTGAATAAGTTGTAATCGCCTCGAGCACCTCGACCTCGAACGCTTTGATAATGTGGTTGAAAAGATTGGGCCTGCTCCGAGTATGAGTCGATCGACAGGATCCAATACTTGAGTTGGCAGAATAAATTGAGTTGGCCACTTTCAAAAAGTCTTTAATGTAATTAGAGACTTGTGTATATAAAATACTGCCGTGGTGATGATCGTTGAGATTATTGTGGTGTACCCGATACGAGACAGACGGTAGTGTCCTGGAATTGACGATCTTTTTGTACTTCTTGTAGGAGGCATTCCATTTGCAATGCCAATTTGTGATAAATGCCGGTAGATGAAATGCTTGTAATAATAAATTCTTGATAATCCTAGGTAGACCAATTAAGATAAGTGGGCTTAATTGTAACAAAACTCATTTTGTGGAGAGAGAGTCATTTCTTTTGAGTACATATGGAACCCATCATTTCCTTTCTTCCTTCCTCTTGATCATGTTGAACTCCTCACCTCTTAGTTCAAGTTTACTAGTAGCTGGTCCATATGAAAACCTTTTCTGTTTGTGCTTCATGAGCCACTATAGATCAATCAATTTATGCAGAGAACCTTTTGCCTTCGTCTTTGGAGCTGGACTGCATATATCTCAGATTTGGTGTTGATGTAGTTGTTGCCGAATTTGTTGATTAAGAAAATTCGATTCTCAGAGGGTGAGTGAAAGGCCTGATTGTTGAGGTCAATTGACGGCCTATCTTTGTTGAGTTCGACAGAATTCAAACTCAATTTAAAATGGATATACGAACTGCTTTCTCTTTGGCTGTCAAAGATTGTAGCTCGAGTTCGATTCAAAGTTCGATAGAGGCCGTTGAAGATTGTAGCTCGAATTCGTTTCAAGGTCCGGTTTAAGCTCTATTTAGCTCGAATTGTGGTCATGAATAGCTCGAGTTCAAATTTAATCAGTTCGGTCTCCCAAGCTTGAATTCGAGCCTCATTTACCAGTATTTCAGACCTTCCAAGCTCGATTTACAGAGAGTGAGAGACCTCATTGTTGCTGGAGCATCCTTGTAATAGCCTATTTATATAAAGACCAAAAATAGTTTTACACCATATAATTTTGAATGATATGAGAGAAAAAGTAATAGCAAGCACAAAGATTTCGCGTGGAAAACCCTTAAATGGGTAAAAAGCCATGACCTCAAATGAGGATTTGGGAATGAGTTGTTTATAGATTGCTAAGTATTACATGGGAGAGAGATATATATTATAATAGGTCTCTCATAATAGTTGAGTAACGGCTTGAGTAACTCTTTTTCCTTGTAACCATTCCATAATGTGCTAAAAATGCGCCACGTGTTTGTTGACGAGGTCGAGTAAATATGTAATAGTCGTATACTGAGGCCTAAGCTTGAAATTCGGAGTTAGTTTTTACTTCAAATCGCGCTGTAGCAGTTCGAAGTACTGTAATAGGTCGAAGTTACTGTTGCAGGTCGAAGTATTGGAGCTGCATCAGTTCAAAGTTACTGTAGCAGGACTAGTATTAAAAATAAATCACCACATTCGTCGCGTCTCATCCAATAGCACGAGAAACATCAAAAGGAAGTTGTGTTGGTTGAGACATATCATTTATCATTGGATATATAAATTGCATGGTTTAAGCAACTGTTGTAAGATAATGTATTATAATGTATTATAATATATAATAATGTATTAGAATGGATGATAATTTGTGATAATGTAGTAGAATGGATGATCATGAATGATAATGTAGTAGAATGGATGACCATGTATGATAATGAAGTAGAATGGATGATCATGTATGATAATGTAGTAGCAGAATGCATGTAGTAGAATGTATGTAGTAGAATGCATGCTAGTATGTATGATGATAGTATGTCTCGAGCACAGGTCGAATTGAGCATATTAATAAGCGACCGTAATGAGATATCATTGAATATTGAATAGCGGTATGGCACATCTCTCTCAAATAGAATTGA
This sequence comes from Kingdonia uniflora, assembly GCA_014058105.1. Lineage (NCBI taxonomy): Eukaryota > Viridiplantae > Streptophyta > Magnoliopsida > Ranunculales > Circaeasteraceae > Kingdonia > Kingdonia uniflora. The sequence goes on along the minus strand of JACGCM010001646.1, from coordinate 10,864 downwards.
ATGTCTCAATAAGTGACCCTCGGAGAGCGAGTTTATTTGAACAACGGTGATGTAGGTCTCAGTCACAGGTCAAATTTGAGCGTATAAATAAGCGACCGTACTGAGACATCTTTGAATATTAAACAGCTGTATGGCGCATCATTGCCTGATTGAATTGAATGTCTCAATAAGTGACCCTCGGAGAGCGAATTTATTTGAACAACGATGATGTAGGCCTCAGTCACAGGTCGAATTGAGCGTATCAATAAACGACTGTACTGAAACATCTTTGAATATTGAACAGTTGCATGGGGCATCTTTGCCAGATCGAATTGATTGTCTCAATAAGCGACCCTCGATGAACGAATTTATTTGAATAGCAACGTTGTAAGTCTCAGTCACAGGTTGAATTGAGCGAATCAATAAGCGACCGCACTGAAACATCTAGAATATAGAATTGTTGTATGGCGCATCTCTGCCAGATCAAATTGATTATCTCAATAAGTGACCCTTGGAGAGCGAGTTTATTTGAACAGCAATGATGTAGGTCTCAGTCACAAGTTGAATTGAGCGTTTTAATAAGCGACCGTACTGAGACATTATTGAATATTGAATGTAGAGCTGGGCTGGTTGTATCTAGGTGGAAGCTTTTAGATATGTAAAATGTGTTCTGTTTGGTCAATAAATGACCTACAAGATGTTGGTCGAGCTCGCCCTGAGTATGAGTTAAGTTGTTTAATCTCGAGTCTTGAAGTTGAATTTGATCATTGTGACTGAAGATGACATCGGGCTCGCCCCATGTATAAGCTGGAATAAGTTGTAATCACCTCGATTACCTCGACTTCGAGTGCCTTGAAAATGTCGTTGAAAATATCGGGCTCGCCTTAATCTATATTTGAATACTGAGCCCGATAATAAGTTGTAATCGCCTCGAGCACCTCGACCTCGTACTCCTTGATAATTCGGTTTTATGTTGTTGAAAAGATGAGGAAGAACATTGAGTCTGAATCTAAAGTTGGACTCCTCTCGGGTATGATTGAATGTATCGGTTGGGCCTTGTGTCTAAATCTGAAGTTGGGCTTGCCTCGAGTATATGTTAAGTCGATTGAATTAGTAATTAGATAGAGTATTTGAGTTTGAAGCGGAGATTGGGATCGCAACGAGAATAAGCTTGAATAAGTTGCAATCGCCTTGAGTACCTCGACCTCGGGCGCTTTGATAATCTTGTTGAAAAGATTGGGCCCGTCCCGAGTAAGAGTCGATCGACAGGATCCAATACTTGAGTTGGTGGCACAAATTGAGTTGGCCACTTTCAAAAAGTCTTCTCTGTAATTAGAGACTTGTGCATATATTCTATTGCCGTGGTAATGATCGTTGAGATTATTGTGATGAACCCGATGCAAGACAGTCGGTACCGTCCTGGAATTTACGATCTTTTGGTACTTCTTGTAGGAGGTATTCCATTTGCAATGCCAATTTCGTGATAAATGCCGGTAGTCAAAATGCTTGTAAAAATAGATTATTGATAACCCTGGTTAGCCCAATTAAGATAATTGGGCTTAATTGTAACAAAACGCATTTTGTGGTGATAGAGCCATATCTTTGAAGTACATATGGAACCCATCATTTCCTTTCTTCCTTCCTCTAGATAATGCTGAACTCCTCAACTCTTAGTTCGAGTTTACTAGTTGTATGTCCATATGAAAACCTTTTCTGTTTGTGCTTCAAGAGCCACTATAGATCAATCAATTTAGGCAGAAATCCTTTAGCCTTCGTCTTTGGAGCTAGACTGTATATATCTCAGATTTGGCGTTGATGTAGTTGCTTCTGATTTTGCTGATTAAGAAAAATTGATTCTCAGAGGGTGAGTGAAAGGCCTGATTGTTAAGGTCTATTAACGGCCTATCTTTGTTTAGTTCGACCGAATTCGAACTTGATTTAAAAGGGATATGCAAACTGCTTTCTCTTTTGCTGTCGAAGATTGTAGCTCGAGTTCGATTCAAAGTTCGTTAGAGGCCGTTGAAGATTGTAGCTCGAGCTCGTTTCAAGGTTCGGTTCAAAGTTCAAATTGTGGTCATGAATAGCTCGAGTTCAAATTTAATCAGTTCGATCTCCCAAGCTTGAATTCGAGCTTCGTTTACCGGTATTTCAGACCTTCCAAGCTCGATTTATAGAGAGTGAGATACCCCATTGTTGCTGGAGCGTCCTTGTAATAGCCTATTTATGTAGAGACTGAAAATAGCTTTACGCCATAGAATTTTGAATGATATAAGAGTGAAAGTAATAGCAAGCACAAAGATTTAGCATGGAAAACCCTTGAATGGGTAAAAAGCCACGACCTCAAATGAGGATTTGGGAATGAGTTGTTTATAGATTGCTATCTATTACTTGGGAAAGAGAGATATTAGAGAAGGTCTCCCGGAATCTATGTCCCAAAGGTGTGTCAGTGAAGCCCTCCTTTCGTTCTAGCTCTCTAGTCCTATTTATAGGTCTTATAACATGATCGTTACAATATTGCTTTAATGAGGAACGTTGCAATATCAGGTTGGTCATCATAATAGTCTAGTAACGGCTTGAGTAACTCTTCTTCCTTGTAACCACTCCATAATATGTTATAAATACGCCACGTGTTTGTTAACGAGGTCGAGTAAATGTGTAATAGTCGTATACTGAGGCCTGAACTTGAGATTCGGAGTTGGTTTTTACTTCCAATCTAGCTAAAGTAGTTCGAAGTACTGTAACAGGTCGAAGTACTGTAGCAGGTCGAAGTACTGTAGCAGTATCAGTTCGAAGTTACTGTAGCAGGTCGAGTATTGAAAATAAATCACCACATTCGCCCCGTCTCATCCAATAGCACGAGAAACATCAAAAGCAAGTGGTGTTGGTTGAGACATATCCTTTATTTTTGGATATGTAAATTGCATGGTTGAAGCAACTGTTGTATGAGAATGTATTATAATGTATTAGAATGGATGATAATGTGTGATAATGTAGTAGAATGGATGATCATGTATGATAATGAAGTAGAATGGATGATCATGTATGAGAATGTAGTAGCAGAATGCATGTAGTAGAATGCATGTTGTAGAATGCATGCTAGTATGTTTGATGATAGTATGTCTCGAGCACAGGTCGAATAGAACATATCAATAAGCGACCGTAATGAGATATCATTGAATATTGAATAGCTGTATGGCACATCTCTGCCAAATAGAATTTAATGTCTCAATAAGCGACCCTCGGAGAGCGAGTTTATTTGAACAACGATGATGTAGGTCTCAGTTACAGGTCAAATTTGAGCGTATTAATAAACGACCGTACTGAGACATCTTTGAATATTGAATAGCTGTATGGCGGATCATTGCCAGATTGAATTGAATGCCTTAATAAGCGACCCTCGGAGAACGAATTTATTTGAACAGCGATGATGTAGGTCTCAGTCACAGGTCGAATTGAGCGTATCAATAAGCGACTGTACTGAGACATCTTTGAATATTGAACAGTTGCATGACGCATCTTTGTCAGATCGAATTGATTGTCTCAATAAGTGACCCTCGGTGAGCGAGTTTATTTGAACAGCAACGATGTAGGTCTCAGTCACAGGTTGAATTGAGCGTATCAATAAGCGGCCGTACTGAGACATCTAGAATATAGAATAGCTGTATGACGCATCTCTGCCAGATCGAATTGATTGTCTCAATAAGCGACCCTCGGAGAGCGAGTTTATTTGAACAACAATGATGTAGGTCTCAGTCACAAGTCGAATTGAGCGTTTTAATAAGTGACCGTACTGATACATCTTTGAATATTGAACAACTACATGGCACATCTCTGCCAGATCGAATTGATTGTCTCAATAAGCGATCTTCGGAGAGCGAATTTATTTGAACAACAATGATGTAGGCCCTAGTCACAAGTCAAATTGAGTGTATCAATAAGCGACCGTACTGAAACATCTTTGAATATTGAATGTAGAGTTGGGTTGGTTGTATCCAGGTGGCAGGTTTTAGATAGGTAGAATGTGCTCTGTTTGGTCAACAATCGACCTTCAAGATGTTGGTCGAGCTCGCCCCGAGTATGAGTTAAGTTGTTTGATCTCGAGTCTTGAAGTTGAGTTTGAACATTGTGTCTGAAGATGACATCGGGCTCACCCCGAGTATAAGCTGGAATAAGTTGTAAAGAGTAATAATACTTTAAAGAGATTTTTGCAAAAATACTTTAAAGAGACAGTATAGAACTCTTAACTCTATTTTATTAATTGAGGTTGGGTAAGTTCGGTTGTCTATTTTTAGATGACTCCACATAAATATTATTGTATTTTCAAGTTCACGATTTTTTCCCGAATCTGCCGAAATTTTCCCGAAGTTTAACGGATAGTCTGAATGGACCACTCACCGATATTTTTTTTCCGAATCCGAACTTTGTTAGTGAGTGAGAGGAGTGAAGGCATGTGGATGATTGAGGATGGAATGGGGTGGTGTAAGGAATGGACGGAGTAGTAGAAACTTCAAGGTACAATCAGCTGAGCTGCAAAAAAGAATCTGGCCTAAACTTTTGACTCGATTTCAAGTCAGCATTAGTACTTTTGCATAGTGATCATAGTACTACATCTAGATGGAGCTCTCCGGCCGTGCTTATATGTTGCCACTTATTCCCAAAATAAGCCCTTCCATGTTGTAGGTTTTTCTGACGTACTTAAACACAAGTCCATAAAAGTTCTTAATCGCTTCAGATGAGTAAGCTTAAAATTTCCAACATACAACAATATTTCTTTTGTAACTTCAGTCGAGACCTTACATTCAAAAGTTTTTTCTTTCTTTCTATTTTTACAAATTTAAGTGAGATTTTAGGTGCACACCAGATATTTAAGCAAACTATGTCGATTTAGCATAAGATAGGAGCCAAGTTTCTATACCTAAACAGATCTAAGAATATTTATTCTTTGAAATGGTACTTTATCGCGGTTGGTTAGCCTTTAAAATGTGTTTGGTGGGAGTGGCTTACTTCCACATTATTTATCTGTTGATATAACGACCTATATTAAAATGAGATTATGATTTATGAAGACTATATGGCTGATAAAGAGTCGCATTCTACGTGAACCCATACCCCATTGATTTTAAATTATGAAGACATTATTAATACACTTAGTTACAGATTAAATGTGTCCGTCTATAAGATGAAGCTTCAAATCAAAGCTAACTCTCCTCAAATCAAATCTAACACTAGCAACACCTCCCTAAATTACTGGAGATAGTCTTAAGGTTCGTGACACGGAAGAGAGGCATGGGAGACACGATCAGTGTGGTCAGTGGTGGTGGAAGCCTCCTCCAAGGGAAATGTCGTGACTTACCCTGCCCGGGCGAGAATTAGATCTTAGCCTATTGAGTTGTGTTGGATGCTGTACCATTCGAGGCTAGTGACCCATCTTATTCAAGCTTTGTGAGTGGGGTTGCTTAACCCTGAGTTATCAATCTCTAAATACAGGCTCAACTTCACAAAAAAAAAGAGAAAACACGCACACACCCACACCCGAAAGAATCTATGTTCCCAGTGCCCACAGAGCCATCTCGGGCTTAATTAAATTAAGATATCTTAGTTTAAGTGCTAATTATAGTAGGTTCATATAATATATGCATTTTTTCTGATCTATGATTCCCTATTTATTATTACCACGTATGTCGGTAGTTACTTAGAAACAAGATCTCCCTACCATTTTTAATCCAAAAAGCATAAAGTTACAATATGTTTGAATCTCTCTTATTATTAGTCAAATAATTACACATTTTTTTCTTCTTCTCTCAGAGGCAATTATTCAAACAAAAAGATGACAAAAAATCTCTTACAATTTAAAAGCTCAAACACAACTCATTAGATTCTTAATTTTCTTTGGAAGTTAGGGAGGGAGGGAGGGAGAGAGAGTATATTTATGTATAATTGAAGGTAGAAAGGTTTGAGATGCAAACAGGTGGTCCAATATAAACCTAGATGTAGGGTGCATATATGGTATCATGGCACCGGCATGCCAAACTAGGCATGCCCACATGGTATGCCGTCAGCATGCCATTCTGCTTGCATTTTAACCGAGGTTAAATTCAGAGTTTTACAAGTTTTGTAATATATGTTGTTAGATGTTGGGTCTCGGCCCAAGGTGGGAATCCAAATGGGTTGGTGTAATAGCTTATTTTCGTATTGGACGAAGATAGTGCCTTACACCCTTGAAATATGGAATATTAACTAAGAACTATAAGCAATTAACACAAGTTTTAGTGTGGAAAACCCTTAAATGGGTTAAAAACCACGACCTCTTCTGAGGATTTCTAAAAGAATGGTGTTTATATAGATGTTAACTATTACAAAGAGAAAGAGATTGGATATCTGAGTTTTGGTAGGGATCACTTTCTCTAAGAGTTCTGTAGATGATAATAGCCGTCCTGGATCCTGATCTCCAGGTCTCTTTTTATAGGTCTTATAATATGACCGTTATTGCTTTAATGAGGAACGTTACAATATCAGGTTTGATGAGTCTTTTATGAGGTCTCTTGTAACGTCTTGTTATCTGATACTTGTTGATCTTGTAATGGATCTCTTGATGATCTTAGCTGTAAATTCGAACTGTTGATGAAGATGTGATCTCTAGCGAAGGTCGTATGTATACGATCTGTTGATGGATATCTGAGTGCCTTCTGCAGTGTGATATTACTAGATGCTTCAATATCCTTGAACTGTAGGTGAGGCCGTCTATATTGTAATCTGCTTGCTCTCAGTCCTTGGTGGGTTATCAGTATGTTTATAGAAACTATGTGAGCTCGAATATCAGGCTTAGTAGAAGGATTAGAAATAAGCCCTTACAGTTGGGGTGCCCTACTGGGCTCCTAACAAGCCCATGTAAGCTAGAGCTTTCTGGGGAGAGTTTATAGAGAGTATTTATATCACAATAAATGTTCAAAATTGTAACTTAGAGAAACTTACAGCAACCTCATGATTTTCAATCAATATATCAATCTCTCTTTTCTCACATATTTATCTAAGTATATGCGCATGTTAGTCTAGAGTGCTTGATATCCAACACGTTATCATACGCTCAAGAGCTATTTGGAGCGATTTTGGCCCCTTATTATTATTGGATTAATTACTTTGTGGAGAAATACGATACAATATTTTTTTCATTTTTTAAATGTCTTATTTTGATAATCTCATGCCTATGGTCCAGATCTACTATTTATGTGTGAAAAAAATGAATATTTGGCAAAAATACAGATTTTTACCCTATTTTTATCTTTGTAAATGGTTGTTTTGAATGGGATTTTAAAGGATGTTTTGACATTGAAATTGTACAATATTATTTTTATTCGCTAATGTCCTCATACAGAGGTCATTGGGAGGAAAAGATCGCTGTTATCATATGTTATTCTCGTTGCCAAAGACCATTGTTATCCTTCTCTCCGACCGTTAAAATAATCATTTCAGTAAATAACATTTCTAACTCTGTATCCATCATCTCTAACTGTGTATCCGCATCACGATTTGTCCCATTTATCTTAAGAAAAGATGTTATGCAAGATGATACAATTCGTACATAATCGTTTCTCTTCGACTTTTTAATCATCTGCCTTTTGCTACTATATCACCGAAATTGTTCATTGATATTATTTATTTTGGTATTCCTATCATTTGTTTGAGGGATTACAGAAGTTCAGTTTTATATCATTTTTCTTATTTGTTTTTTGGTACTTTATCACCAGAATTGTTTATTTATATAATTTGTTTCAGGGATGAATGAAGTTCAGCTTGATACTGTTGTTCATTTTGGTGGGGATATCATACGTCCAAAGATCAGATCAATCGTTACTTATGTTACTGAAAGTACAAAACATACCTCACTAAGAGCACACTCGTCATACGAAGATTTTGTTACACTCCTTGAAGAAACAAGCGAAATCCGCCGTGAGGACTGTAAGCTGTACAACTTCGTCCATGGTTGTGCATGCACAATTTCATCAGTCCAGGACTTTACCATAATGATCAATATGCATAAAACCAATCCCGGTACACCCTTTCACATATGGATTGCTAATGGCCTTAGGGTACCTTCCCAGAACTCCCAGAACTTTATTTATGATTTTTGTTCTTCAGGTAAAGTGTTGTCTACCACCAAAGATACTGGTTCAGGTAGAGGCTTGTCCACTACCAAAGCGAGGGGACCTTTGTGGCATAACTCATTTCCTGATCCTGAGCCTAAATACAGGGGTTACCCTAAAACAAACGGCAGAGGGCTTGATCCGCGAAGGTCTGGACCTTTTGTGGATGATGAAAATGATTCTTTCAAAACTATCCGTACTTATATTCCTCCCTCAAAGGAACCTAGTATTCCTCAATCAAATATTCATTTCTCAAATGAACCTGTGTTAACTAATGTTCCTCAATCAAATGAACCATTTCAAACTATTCTTATTAATGTTCCCCTCTCAAATGAACCTTTTACAACTCAATCAAGTATTCATCTCTTAAATGAACCTGTGTTAACTAATGTTCCTCATTCAAATGAACCTATGTTAACTAATGTTTCTCTTTCAATTGAACCCAAACCTATCATTGGACAAACTAAAACTTTAAGTAAGTTTGCAAAATTTGTCATTTGAATGCTCTGTTTTATCATTTCTTATTCAATTTCTATCATGCTAAGTTGAATATTTCTCATTTGTTTAGCTGAGTTTCGGTTTGAGCCATAGCCTGAACAGGTGAAAGATTTCCTGGATTTTTGGTTCAAATCTGCTGTGTACACGGAGGATCCCTATGACTTCAATAAAAAGTTTAACATTGGTGATCTATATCGAGATAGGATTAAACTCAAGAATCACATAAAAGCTTATGCAGCTGTAAACAAGTTCAATCTCGAACACGTTTTGAGCATCGAATATAAAATCGTAGTACGTTGCAAAGGTCATAAATTCTCTTGGCGGATTTATGCGACAAGGTTGGTCGGTTCTGCCATATTTAGAGTAAGTACTTATTGCTCCGTGCATACTTGCATCCGAGTAGAAACTGAAGGTGGGAATGCGTATAAGGCAGCGCCTAGTAGATGGGTTGCTTCTATAATCAAGCAAAAACTACGAAAAGACCCAAACTACAAACCTTCCAGAATTATTGATGATATGCAAATTCATCACAATATTGATGTAACATACAATCTTGTCTGGCGTGCGAAAGAAAAAGCCCACGCTGAGGTATCATCACTTTATATTTCATTTGTTCCCCCATAAAAGTCATTTGTACAACATTGTTTATTATTTAATCTCATATCATTTGGTCGACTCACTCTGTCATTTGTACTTGCAATACAAGTCATTTGTAAAACACTGTTTATTATTTGCCTGCTCCATAATTTCATTTGATCTACGTAATTATTTCAAATGCGAGGCAGCTTTGAGCATGCATACCAGCTACTTATGAGCTACTTTGCGGAAGTGAGGTTGGTTGACCCAGATTTTGTATTTGACATACAAACTACGAGTTGTAAGGACAAGAGATTCACAAGGTATTTTTGGTGTTTTGGTCCCCCCAAAAAAACTTATAAACTATTGAGACCAGTTGTTGTGATTGACGGAACTTTTTTTAAAGGGGAGATATCGTGGGACTCTACTAACAGTCATCGCCATTGACCCAAGTATTATATTTTCCACTTGCATTTTTATAACAAACTCTGAGACCACCGAAAGTTGGACATACTTCCTAGAGATGTTTGGGTCTAATTTTCATGGTTATGACACTAGATTCGTCGTCATCTCTAACAGGAACCCTGGAATTATTAAAGTTGTACCCAAGGTATTTCCATTTGCAATCCATACGTTTTGTGCCTTCCACATATCTAACAACATTAAAACTACCCTCGAAAGCACGAGGATCGCATTTCGGATGGTAGTAGAGGCCCTAACCAGCATTGATTTCTATAAACACATGAATGTTATCTAGAATACAAATCCAATGGGTCTCCAATACATACTAAATATTCCCAAGGAAACATGGTCTAATCTATACATTCCAATGAGTAGGTACGTACGTTGTCACTCTTTATTGCTCAACTAATCATTTGTTAAATGAACAATTGTCATTGTAACTCTATTTGCATTCTTATTTGTCATTGTTTTTCTATTATTTCACACCATTTCTTTATTATTCCTTTTATAGTTGTATGATCTCATTTGTCATCTTTATATGCTTATTTGGCATTTGACTTCTATGGTTTATCCTTTTTTCAGATACGGAGTCGCTTACACAAATCATGTCGAGAGTTGGAATAACATTATTTTGAAAGTAAGAGATCTCCCTATCCATGTGTTTATTGAGGAATAACATAAAATTTGTTCGGAAATTTCCTACATGTATAAGGAGGAAGCTGAGAAGAGTCAAGCTCGCTTAACGCCATGAGCTACGGATCACTGTGAGAGCAAAAAGTTTGTTGTGGATTCACTAACCTGCAGGGTTCATACATCACGTCACCATTTTCAGATGACTAGTTATGGCAGAACCGATTATGTAAATATTAAAGATGGTACTTTCCCTTGTCGTTGGTGGCAAACGATGGGTATACCTTGTGAACACGAAGTACGCGCTCTGGGTCTTGCTAATGTTGATTCAACTACACATATCTCTGAGTATAATACATACAAGGCTGTCTATGAACGTATATGGATTCCTATAAGAGGAATTAAGCAGTGGAAAATTTTAAAAATTGATCCACATGTTCGTGCTCCTATTCCTACAGTTCGATCCGGTCGTCCTCGCACGCAAAGGAAGAAAAGGGAAAAAATACCTGGTCTTGTTACCAAACTAAGATTTTATAGTAGGTGTCGAAAAATGTATACAATCGTCGTTCTTGTAAGCA